>CAUYQV010031753.1:0-20602 GCA_963574575.1 Galagoides demidoff | reverse complement strand
ATGTTGCCTTTCCCGCAATCTCTGAGCCTTTCTGGTCTCATTTACAAATATGCAGTATTTCAGAAATCCAAAGTTCATGTAGGCTGAGAGCCCACGGTCTCATATTTGAAAAAACAAATCTAAAAGTGTCTAATTCCTATTTAATATTTTCCATATCTCTCACTTTAGCAATTTATTAACAGAAAAAAAAATGACAAGTTGGTAACCATAAGGAGAGAACTTGCTGATACAGAGAATCTTTCGGAGTAACCTCCAACACAGCTGCCATTTTTGGTAAGCTAGTTTCTCGCCCTTGACACCACTCACCATTATAGCCCAACAGCACAGAGCAAAGCAAACGGGGAAACAGGAGAACATGAATTAGCTAAGCGATTACCAGGCATGAAGAAGAAGCAGAAATCAAGATATCCACTCACATTGCTCCCTTTGACTTTTGGAAGGGATAAGAGAACTGGTGAGAAGTGAAGGAGGGAGCCTAATGTCCCTTTTTTTTTCCTTTGTTCATAATTCAAACCTGCTGTGCATCATGAGAAGAAGATAAACTATAAAAATTTCTAGACAAGGACAGGGGAGCACAGGAGCTAGGGACGTGCTGACCTTCATGTCACCTGGGGGAAGGTAGACGCTCCTACCCTTGGGTCACCTTACCACCATCTCCATTTTAACACAGGAGTGGGAGCACTTCTCACATGTAGAGGCGCCAGTGGTGAAGCAGAAGCCAGCAGTTGAGAGGAAAAGCAGCCGAGGACAGAGACCCAACCTCTGCAGTCACGGGAGGAAGGGAGCAGACAGGACCAGCCCTCTGAGAAAGACTGAGTAACCACACGGAGGGCGCTTAAACCCAAAGAGACTAAGATACACAGAAATGTCAGTTCAAAATACATTCATAGACACCCACACAACACTGTCCGCAGCCCAGCTCGTGGGAGGTGCCTGTGGATAATTAATCAGTTATAGAAAATAGAGGAGCTACGTTTGCTTGATAGTAGTTTTTCATAAAAATATGACCCTGTTACACTTCCTTTCTGTGAAAAGGAATTGCACTGAACATGTAAAAATGGGCTGTATCCACACTATCAAAAAGCTAACTAGATTCTCACTTTGAGAGTCTAATAAATAAATAAACGGCCTTTCTTAGGTCAAGGAACTAAAAGGAATAAGACAGAAAGAGTTGAATATCTGCCAATGAATAGAGAATTGGGTTTGTTTGGGTTTTTGGTTTGTTTAAAGGGGTAGAGTTTAGGGCAATGGGTAAGATCCAGTTATAGCTTTTGGTTTTTAAGCTCATAAAATGTAGAAGAAAGAAGAAAGCCCTTTTCAGTGAGGCAAAGAGGACGCCTGGAAGCCCAGAAGAGATTAGTGTGGCTTCCTAGGGCTGTAATTTGCATCCAATTTGTAAGCAGTGGGAACCCAAGAATCAGGAGTGAACCTTTCCTTTTCACAACTTAACACTAGATTCTCTGCAAAAAGGCCACAAGCTCCCCCAAAGTCCTTTTTAACAAGTTTAGTAGATAATACATAACACATTTTTTGCCTAGGAAAAATAGAAATCATATATTCCATTTTACATTAATTATAATTTGTGATGCTGACCCAGTCTAAAGCCAGGGTATGTGATAATCCCCATAAGGAAAAGGGCAGAGAAGAGGTTTTTAAGTAGTCTAGGATAACTTTAATATAAAAACTTCACATCATCTTAAATCACCACAAATATGCCTAATATTTTCAGAGGTAAATAAAAACCGACAAAGAAAGCTTTTGCTGGTAATTGTTTCTGATTAAACTTACAAAATACGTTTTCTAGACTTTCATATATAATATATTAGACCCAGAAACCTAGGGTTTGAGTATTTTTAGTTAGAACTCTCAATTATATCATGGAATGGATTCAGGTTTAACTGAATAATCTTAATGCAACTTAAATAGACAGAAATTTAATGTATTTATAACTTGCGATTTCAAAGGCAAGATATTATTAGTACTTGTTTAATACTTAAGACAATAAGAGTTTTTCAATGTTTTTCTAAAATAGGAGAGAAACCTAGTGACAGGTAGACACAAAATTTTGGATCTTAGAGCTAAGTTTTAGGAAGCGTTCACCAGCCTTCTGGGATACAGATCTCAGACACATCTCTTCATGGTTCTCAGCTCCGGCTTCACAGAGAGACCGGAGTAGACGTCGTAGGCCAGAGGGAAATTCTCACTAGTCTCTCACTAGCCGTGCCTCCGTCAGAATCTGAACCATGTGCTGGATTTTCAGACTTCTCATTTTTTAAATCTTATTTTAATCCATATGCTCACGGCTCTGTCTCCTTCCAATGTATGCAAGGGAGGTGTGATTGGCATAAAGTTAAAGAGATAATAAATGAGACATCACAGTACATACCCATATTTCACCTCTTCCTTGAGTATCTATTTATATAGGAATTTTAAGGGATAGCATTAAAAAAGGAGAGGGGCCAAATGCATCGTTAACAACATAAGTCATAGACCTATAAGATAATTCCATGGATGAAGGAGGGCAAGGATTAATACTATACTATATTTTCTCTTGCGAAGAACAGGCTTTATTTTAAAATCCCCTATTGTTTTCCTTTTTTTTTTTTTTTTGTACCTTTAGTCTTACTTTTCACTCATTAGAATGTTTTATTGCTTCTGATAGAGGATCTGATCCCAGTTGCCTGTGGGTAGTTTTGGGATTAGAAAGGAAAGAATTTAGTACCAGCACACTAGTTAGAAGGTAGTAGAGAAATAAGAAGTTTTGGAGATGTTTGTCAAAGGAGAAATTCTAAGAAATTAATTCTTCTTACCTAACTGTATTCTTCTGCATGGAATCCATTTTTCCAGTGTCTGTTTGAATATATTTATCATCTCTCTGCAGAAAAATGATGTTATAAGAATTGTCTAAGCCTTTCTCTGAGCGCCAAAGTATGCAGAAGCTTCTTAAAGGTTCTGTGTGTCACCTAGCAAAATCTTCAAGCAGCCAAGAATCCAGCATGAATGTAAACTGATTCTTTGTTCTATTTAACGTAGACTACAAGACCTCAGAATTTTTAGTTCTTGAGATTTGAAAGAAGAGTAAGATACACAACTCTACTAAGAAGAAGCCATTGCAAATAATGATAGTGTTGGTCTATACCAGAAACTTGTGGCGACACAAATTAAGCAGCTCATTAAAATTACAGTTAGCTTCATCGTATTTGAAAATATTCTTCTAATAATTATATTTTAGAATTTTTTTAATTTCACAGTATGTCTACCTTCAGATTAATAAAAACTAGAGTAATAGTTTTTTATCATAAGTATTACAAGAAAAATGTACTAAGATAGTTTTAGTTTCTTAAACTATATAAAATAATAAGTTTGCCAATTTCCATTAATTGACAGTAGTAGATATGAAATTTTTCTCTGTGACATGTATCACTGAAAGGAAGAAAAATGTAGCTTAATTAACACTTACCTAACTGGAGTATTAATTGGTGTAACTACTTTGGAAAATTCCTAGAGAGTACTGAAGGTGGACATAGGTAAACTTGATGACCAAAAAATTCTGCTTTCAGACACACGTCTAGAAGAATTGTTTATATATGTTTACAGAGCCATGAACAAAAATGTTTAGAGCGGCACTATTTATAACAGGCCCCAAAGCAAAACAATTCAAATTTTTATTTAATCAGAATCAAATAAAACATTTGATTATTCACGCAATAAAATCCTATACAGTGATAAGAAGAAAACAAACTAGAATTAAATGCAAGGACGTGGAAAACATCAAATACATAACATTGAATGAAAGAAGCCTGACCAAAAGAAGAGTGTGTGACTTCATGTATATGACGTTTAGAGACGGGCCAGCATAATCCATAGTTTCAGAAGTCGAGATAGAGTTTATTCTTGGTACAAGTCACAAAGGGGGTTAGAGAGGGGAGTAATTATAGAAAGAGAGGGTGGGGCTTCCTTTTCTGATAATATTCTGTTCCTTCTTTATCTGGGCACTGGCCACACAGGTGAATTCACAAGTACATGTACATTTATGTGTATTTTGATAGGCATGTTATATTTAAATAAAATGTGGATTCAAAAAGACCATCTAGGGTAGCACCTGTGGTTCAAGGAGTAGAGTGCCAGTCCCGTATTTCAGGGGTGGCAGGTTCAAGCCCAGCCCCAGTCAAAACTGCAAAAGAAAAAAAAAAAAAGACTATCTGTTATATTCAGTAATAGTCTCTAGAGCTATAGAATAAATATTACTTTCAAAGTTTTTGTCTTGATAGAATGATAACTTTATTGTTTCAGTTGGCCACAGAAAACTCTGCATTATCCAATTTCATTTTCACTGTCTTCTCCCTCACTCACATATATGAGCTAGGACACATCCCAACTGTGCACGGCTCACATGCAAAAGTGTGAGCACATGTCTGCGGCAATCCAGCAGATTCTCACATCTATTGCTTTGAATTTATTGAGCTCTTTTTGTTCATCACCAAACCTACTTTTCATTACCATACAGTGTCTTCTGACCTAAAATTAGAATATTAAAGAAAAGTCTGTTTTGAAGAAAAATATAAATGACAAAATTACATCTCCTTACCTTCTGCTATTAGAGATGTTACAGCTAAGAGAGTGTCTCTAGCATTATAATATATTCTTTCCTTAATAAACAAGCATGATTCCTAAAATTATATTGGTGTTAGCCTTCATTCATAGCCCGTGTGTGGAATGAATTTAGCATGCACCCATCCGATAACACACACACACCATAGAGAGGTTACCACGGGACGGATAAAGTAGGTTCTAGAGACACAGTTAACTTCCCAGCAAACGTTCATCCTGTTAGGAACGAGGCAGAAACAAATTAACAACTAAGGTGGAGTGGAAGAGACATGGAAGACGCATGCGCAGCATTCTTGATGCGCCAGGGAAAGCACAAAGGAAAACAGAGCTCTCACGCAGGGAAGAAGGTCTTTCCAAGACAGGTTACCTCTGCATGAAATTTTAGCCACTGTGTGCATGACCTGCTGGGGGGAGGAGAGGTCACTAATCAAAGAAGGAGATGAGGAAGACGTCAGGCAGTGAGAACACGTACGACTAGGCACAGGTTTCAAACTTTCCTGATCCCACAGGTGATGTTTAAGTCTGATTCCCACTCCTGAGGCAAAAGACAGATTCTAAAACAGCAAGATGATTATAAGTAGTTCGTCGAAACTAGAGAGTGATTAGTGGTGGACTGGCAGGGTAGACAGGCAGGAACCAGATCACCAGGAATGTTACGTACCTGAATTACGTACCGTAATTCCTCTCCCGTCACCACCTCATTGTGCTCTGATTTAATTTGTATAAGGAAATGTGTTGTGAATCAATGAATTTTAAAAGATTTCATAGAACATAGTCTCCTTACTAAAAAAAACAGAGTCTTCTCCTCTTTGGAAGCATAAAATACTTTTTTCTATTATGTTTTGAACGACACGTTACCCTAATCTGGTCAATAGCTGCAAAGTCTTAAGTAGATTTTGTTCAAAAGCGTCAATGTATCTTTCTGCCCACAAAGGTAAAGTACAATGAAAGTCACAAACATATGAACCTGACTATAATTATAACAAATTGTTAGCCTTATTAATAATCAAGTACTCCTGCAAATAGAATAAACAAATTAGTAATAGAGTAAAAATTTACCTAATTTTATCTTGTTGTGTGGCACTAAGATTCCCTACAAAGCCAGTGTGTATCACATTTATTTGTATTCCATCTTTGTAGAAGTTAATCATCTTAAAGTAGCTACCACTGCCACACTAAAGGTTATAGAGATTGTCAAAATTGTTACTGTTTTGTTTCAGGACAAAACAGTTCCAATCTTAAACAGAGAGATGTATTTATGTGATTACAGCACAAAAATCACATTTTTATTATCCTCTTATTCTCCCGACAGCTTTTACTTGCATTTCTTGAAAATGTAAATTTAATTCCGCACCTTGTAAAAACGTATCCCTGAAATATTTCTTCGTGCTTAAGTAAAATAACCACAGAACATCAGATTTTTCCTCTAAAGAAATCCTTTTAGACGTTCCCCCAAATAAGGTTTATTTAAGAAGACTGTGTCTCTCAGCAATTCAGTGTCTTTTCCTAAGATTAATTCTGGGAACTAAAGTTTCAGACTAAACACGGAGAAAATACACACGAAGCTTTCACATTCCGCCCCTGTTCCCGCATGTCCTCTAGCCCTATAAATGTGACACGATTATTTTCATGAACAGGGCTTTGCCTAATGTGACCGTCTAGCCTTTCCCAAAGTTTCAAAACCCTATTTGAAGGAACCAAGCCAGTGAAAGCCTTACTTCCTGGTAAAATTTAAGTCCTTACCCATAGGGAGAAATGAAGCTGTAATTACCTGCTACAGGAAGCTCCGCTCTGGCTCGCAGGGATTGGAGGGTACATAGTCTGGCCTAGTTATGTCCGTCACGGGAAGCAGCGAGGGCTCATGCTTATTAAAGCAATTCATACCCACACCCAATGCTTTTCATAGGGGTGAAAGTATGGCCTACCTGTATGTGATTTTTACGTACTTGGAAGACCCAGATTTTTAGTTATCACTTTCGATGCTTAGCTAGTTGAAGAATAGGGTGCCTGTCTATTCATAATTAATTAGAAGCATTCAAGACTGACAGTTTGCACTCATGGCTCACCACTCTTAGCCCCTTGTCTAATATTTGGTGATACAGTCACCTGCCTCCTGATGCCTCCTTACGCATCTATGAGTCTTAAGGACTATTCACGTATCATAAAATCAAAAACTCAATTGCCAACATGTTCGCTAAGTTTAGACATCACACCCAGGAAAAGCTAACGAAAGTTATTCCTATCTAACATTCTTGAAAACAATTTTAGTTTTTAGTTAGAAACACCGATTGCAAGTTCTCCTTGACTGACAGTAGTGTTATAACATCTCAATAACACGCTCCTAAGTGGAAAATATTGTAAGTTAGAAGTGTATTTAATATACTTAAGCCACTAAACATCATAGCTTAGCCTACCCTACCACTCACGTTAGCCTACCGCGGTCCAAAACCCCCTGGCAACCCAGTACACAGTGGAGGATGGTCATTTACTCTCATCATCAAAGCTAATCCAGTTGGGAGCTGCAACTCACGGCCACTGCCCAGCATTATTTATGAGAGAGTATCTTATTGTATTCAAATTTTTAAGTATAGTTTTTATTGAATGTTTACCAATTTGCACCACTGTAAAGTTTAAAAAAAAAAAACCGTAAGTAAGTCAGGGACCATCTATATTATTAGCAATTCAACATCATCCAACTATTAGTCTTAAAGTAATTAAATGTTGTCTCTTTCTTGGTAGTCCCAACAGTATGGAGTCTTAAGAATCCTCCTCCCAAAAAGGCCCCCAAGAATAGTATTTGAATGCTTCTCTACAATTTACTATTTCTGTGACCACTAATTAGTGGCTTAACTTTTATAATCTTCATTTTTTTTCTCCTATAGAAACTCTTTACCTTTATGAATTATTTCACCGGCCTATTGGACTGGACAGAACTTCTAGTGCAATGTCAAACAGGAGTGATGACATTGAACACACTTATCCCGAGTCGTAGGGGAAGGTGTTTGCTCTTTACCATGAATTGTAGGATTTTTACGAAAGATCGGACATATGGTAAACAGAAGCGCTCTGAATAAATGCCATGGGTGACCACATTAGAACATTGTAGTTTCAACTGATATAACCAAGAAAATAAAATGACAAGTTAAAGTTTGGTGATATTTTAAAACTCGCTTTTGAAAAGCTGAAACCCCCAGGGCTCTGTTTTTGGTCAGTGGAATTATTATGTGGATCACAAGGTCTATTCTTCTTTCTGTTCTCAAGCATTTCAATTTCCTCTGATAATTTTACGCAAAATTAAAATGCATGGCAATGAGACATAATCTTCATTTTCCCCTATTGGACTGCTCAGAATGGAGAGAATTTAAAACCTTATTCTTTCTAGCCTGATTGAACCCAGGAGAAAACATTCTCTTTCTTAATCGATCAGTACAAGATATTATCCACAGAGACACCAAGCTCCCAAGGGCACGTCCAGTGCCAGGTGTTAACAAAGATAAATTACTTCCTCATTATTTCTCCCTGCATGACAAATCAGCCCTGCCCTGTAGGCCACGTCAGATCCAGAGACATAAGATTGATATTTCATTAATATTTTATGTGTTCAACAATTCTGAACCTACATTTATTTGGTAGCCTTCTCAGAGAATAGTATAGGTGCTAAATAAAAGCTCCTGTGATGTGCTGGTGACACAAAATATTTTCATTTGAAGACAATCTCTCTTTTCTTGTATGAAACAAAGACAGTGCTTTGAATTTTACACTTAAAGCTGGTAATATTAGTCAACATTAGGTATCATTCTTCATGACTCATCTTGCTTATTTTCTTCTTTTTATTAGACAGAGTCTCACTTCATTGCCCTGGGTAGAGTACTGTACCATCATAGCTCACAGCAACCTCAAACTCCTGGGCTCAAGCGATCCTCTTGGCTCAGGCTTCTGAGTAGCTGGGACTGTAGGCACCTGCCACAATACCCAGCTGGTTTTTCTATTTTTAGTAGAAATGGAGTCTTGCTCTTGCTCAGGCTGGTCTGAAACTCCAGAGCTCAACCAATCCGCCCTCCTCAGCCTCCCAGAGTACTACTAGGATTATAGGAGTAATTGCTTATTTTCTAAATACCAGAAATCTTTAGATTTTAGTGTTTATCATATATATATATATGAATGAATGAAAAGATTCTAGGTTTCTAATGAATAACAGTGGATACCTGGATACAAATCTCTTCATAACATCTAAAAACCATACGATATTGCTCAAAAAGGAGCGTGCCCTCATCATCCATGTCTATATCATAGCCAGAAAACAACATATTACAGAATTTAATTTGCCTCTGTGTAGGAAAATAAACATCCTGTGTGGCAGAGGCAGCTTCAGAATCATGCAAACCTGAAAATCAGGCAAACACTATACAGAAAATAGGAGAGAACTCTTGGGTTTAAGAGAAAAGGAAGACAAATAAAATCACCACTGTCAAAAAAGAAGCCTGCCCTCCTCGGGAGAAAATACTGAGGAAAATCTGAGACCTGTTATTTCAGAGAGCTAGCCACAAAGGAATTAAGGGCAGGAAGCTTAAAAGTGCATCGGAACAACCGTCTTAAGAAGACGCTGCTTTCTAAGGAGAAGAAAGAGGAGACCTAGAAAGAGGATGTGTACTTTAGATATTCAGTAATGAAGCAGAAGAAAGAAGCCACCTGCAGAAATTAAAGATCCCACAGAAACAAAGGAAAATCAAAAAGTCAGAATAAATCAAAAGAAGCACCATCTATTAAAGACCCTAAATTTCCTCATACCATAGAAGAGGAAACATTGAACTACAAGACGTAAAAAGAGCCTCTAGTTACTTGTTCCTGCCTAGATAGCATCGCCTATTAAGGGCGACTCAGGAGCTACAGCATCTCAAAAGAATGTACGATGGCAAATCATATCCAAACAGAATTATTATAAAGAAGAGACAAAAGAGAAACTCAAAATATTTTCATGGATAAAAGTTCCTCCTCTTCTATTCAACCCTGAAATGATGAAAAATGTAATCTAATCCTAAGATCTGAATTCAATATCATTTGATAAGCACTTATAACTTAAAAAAAAAACTTAAAGCAGATATTCACCAAACTGAAAAGAGAAAGGGATGGAACCAGATGATGTGAATTTATTCATAAAATCTGAATTCAAGAAGAAAACTCAAGGAAAAAGTAAAATTATCTCAGATTTTTAAAACAAGGAGTAAATGATAAGGTACCAAAGAGGAAAATGAAAATAAATAAATAGCTGGGCAAGGTGGCACATGCCAGGAAAGCCCACTACTTGGGATGCTGAGGCAGGAGGACGGCTTGAGAGCACAAGTTCAAGGCTACAGGGTATCACAATGGCACCACTGCACTCCAACTCAAGTGAGGAGGTGAGACCCTGTCCCCTCCAAAAAAAAAGATGGTGTGATACTGGTGAAGGAAGAGACATATCTAAATTGATAGAATGAATAGATAACTACAAAATAGATCCACATAAATTATGACTGGCTTATTTTTGACAAATTTTTTGGAACAAATCAATGGAGCAAGGATATTCTTTACAACATATTGGGTGGGAGCAATTGGACATCCACAGGCAAAAAGAAAAATGTCAAACTAAAGTGGAACCTTCTACCAAGTGTCAAAAGGATCCTATATCTGATGGTAAAGCTATCACGTTTTAAAAGGGAAAGGAAAATGTTTATAGCAAAATTGATAAATATGATTTCATCAAATATAAAACTTTTCTGTGTGAAAGTTTCTAAGAGAATGAAAAGACAAACTAGGAGAACATGCTTGTAAGTCTCATAGCTAACAGAGGAATCATATCTAGAACACACAAAAACTTTCTAAACCTGGGCAGTGCCTGTGACTCAAAGGAGTAGGACACCAGCCCCATATACCACTGGAGGTGGCGGGTTCAAACCCAGCCTTGGGGAAGAAAAAAAAAAATTGCAAAAAACTTTCTAAACCTGAAAAAAAATAGTGTAATTAGAAAATGAGCAAAGAAATTGAACAGACCCTTCCCCAGATACCACAGCAAACATGAGATACTCAACATCTTTAACCATTAAGGATATGAAAATTAAAATATAAGGTCCAATGAAACATCTAATCACTAAAAATTCTTTAAACATTAACAATACTAAATTCTGATGCATTGAAACTGAACTTTGCCTGAGTATATACCCATAGTACTGATGTAAAATGGTACAATTTGGGGAAAATGAGTCTATCAAATTGTTAAAAAAATTAACATATTATATACATTACATGTATATAAATACATATTACATATAAATATATATACACACACACACACACACATATATATATACACACCACCTGCCTTACAATGATTCAAATTAATGATATTTTACTTTACTATGGTGTAATAATCGTATGCATTCTCTACCCTCCTTGACTTAGGAGGGGGTTATGTCTGAATAGACCCATCATAAGTTGAAGAAATTGTAAGCTAAGAAGAGCACACTTGCATATGGGTGTAGGGGGGAGGGAGGAAAGAGAGAGGGAGGGAGGGAGAGAGAGAGAGTCACATTAATTACAAGGAGCAGGCTAACACAACCAAATAGGTTAACTCCCAAGAATTTCAGGGGCAGTAACTAAGCAGAACTAGGAGAAGGAACAGTACAGGTCCAGTCTGAAGATGGGCAGGCTCAAGACCCAGCAAGAGCTGACATTTTAGTTTGAGTCCAAAGATAGGAAAAATAAAAATCTCCAAATTGTTAAATAATAATAATCAAGTGATAATTCTATATCCATCAAAAATTTATTCGATAAGTGATAATAAATATCAAGTGATAATTCTATAGCCATCAAAAATTTATCTTCAAATGAAGGCAAAATGAATATGTTTTCAGAAAAACAGAAGCTGATTACATAGAAATTCTTACATTTCAGGCAGAAAAAAATTACAGATAAAAATGTGGAAAGGAATAAAGGCCACTTGAAAGGATAACTCTAAGGGTGAATATAAATTAATATTGACGATAGTTTTTGCCTCTTCTTAAGGCTGAGAATATCTGACCCGAATTATTAATAGTTTTCTTTAAAATGTGAGGGGTTCTTCATGTCTCTTTGGATTCGGCTTTGAGCCTTTGTTAGCAATTTCTAAGTAGCATAAAATGACCACTAAATATCCAGTTATGAAAGCCTTCAAAATATGAAAAGCATTTAAAATGAAAAGCAAATTACTGAGAAGCATAATATGTGCACAAGATGAGCATAGACTTGAAAGTTCAGGGCCCAGGCTTTGTAAGAAAGATGTATACAGCTCTGAGCCGGGCTTGACGAGTAGCTGAAATGCAGACAGACGGGGGAAAGCGAAGCTGTTTCATCACTAACGGCAGTCAGCATGGAATTTGAACGTGGAAGTATATTGGAGGGGAATTAGATAAAGCCAAATTAATTTTAAAATGTTAAACTTGAGTGATAAGGAAAATAATAATAGAATTTGACCCAACCATTGAATCCCAGTAGAAAAATTGGGCGTAAGAAACAGTGATTTCATTATGAGACGTGCTTAATTTTAAGAGAGGGCAACCAATAAATTTGTAATACGGAAGAAAGATGTTAATGCATATAGGGGTAAGGTTAGGGCTGGAATTGATCAACTTGCAACTTTATAAGTCACGTGTTTCTTTTAAAAAGTGACTAATTCAAACCAATTACTTTGGAAATTCACATTTACCTGAAAGCAATATTTCTTGCTATTTTGAACTTACTCAAAACCTCAACAACACTGAAAAAAAATTCTGTATTTTAGTTGGCCCCTTCTTGCATTCCTATTCAATAACTTCCTTTGCGTGATAGGAAGAAGATGGCTTATTTAAAAATAGGTTGATATTTTAAAATTTTGATTTGGGAATGAGTCACTAATGTATGAGTCACTGTGGATGATTAAATATAGATTAGAATTAGTGGTTATTCATTCTCTAGAGTATGAATATCAATATATCCTTATTCAAAAGAAACTGAAATTGCAGGCAAAATGAATACCTAATACCTCTCGATATAGGTGACCCTGTAGCTTAGCAAATAAGAAATAAAAACTATACTGTTTTATTTCCATTTATGCCATTTGGGGGGTACATAAAATGAATGACTGTAAAGAGATTTTTTAATAAAGATTTTTTTCTACGTGAAATAAAATCTATCATTTAGTAGAAGAAACCATATAAAAATAATGCGGGGCAGTGCCTGTGGCTCAAAGGAGTAGGGTGCCAGCCCCATATGCGGGAGGTGGCCGATTAAAACCCAGCTCCAGTCAAGAACTGCAAAAAAAAAAAAAATGCATATTGTATGATTCCATAGATATACAATTCTAGAAAATATAAATTAATCTACAGTGATAGAAAAAATGTAGGTAGTTGCCTGGTGTCAGGGGCAGGCAGAAACCTTTGGGGGTAACAAACACATTCCTTATTGATTATGGTGACAGTTTCATGCTAGACACATACATTGTAACTTACTGAATTGTATACTTTATGTGAAGTTTGTTGTATGTCGATTATACTTTAATAAATATGTTAAGAAACAAAAACAAAGAGTTCAACTGACACCGTCAGTAGAGGCAAAGAGAAAAGATTTGTTGGACAGTAGGTCAGAGATATTTAAGACCATCAGGATATGCAGCCAACATTGAAAACTCTAAATAAACACATCCTATCCCAGTTAGTACTTAGACGACAGAAAGAACTGGACATTTCCTGATTCAACCATAGAGCAGGCCAGGTGAACCCAAGGACCCCACTGCAGATCAACAGGAACCATTTTTCTTGCCGAAGTTTCTACCCCGGCTGTGCCCCTACTTCCTTTGTCTTCAGGAAACCTGCTCTCACATATTTCTCTGTGTATTTTCACATTTTTAGCTACTTTGTTCTTCTATGTCTAATGGATATTTCACAGGGTAGAATCAAAGACAAAAATACAATAACAGCCAAAGAAAGCTCCCCCATCCTTTTTCACTTGGTGACAATGACACTCTTTTGCTCTTAGCCACTTGAAAGCTGTTGGAAATCTCTTCCTTTCCTTCCCCCCTCCCTCCCCCTCTATCACTCCGGCCCCCACCCCCACTCTCTATTACACTGGCTCAAAAATACCAGATTGTCACAGAATTGACGGGGTCGTATTCGTCTATCTTAACCCCTCTCTGTAGTATTTAATTCTATCAACTACGTCTAATGCTTGAAAATTCCTTCTCTCCAAAGCTTTTAATATTCCTCATTTAGTTTGCTTCCAAAGGGTGTTGCTGAGACTCTCAGAGCCTGTTAAAGTTCGTCTTCTGCTTTGTCACCGCACACCCCCAAATGCCTTCCCAGCCTGTTTCTTCAGCTCCACTGGGACCTGGATGTCCCTTGCTCCAATTCCAGACTATTTGTCTCAGTGGCACCTGAAGCTCAAACAAAACTCCTCGTTTTTCCTCCCCAATCTTGACTTTGCCTAGCTCAGTAAAAACCAACCAAGCCAGAGAAAGCTGGGTACCGCTTTCTCCCCCAACTTAACATATTTGATCAGACACGTGACTTTGACTTGTGTAGCAACTTTAATATATCCTCAAACTATCCCTCCCTTCTCACACTGCCACTGCCTCTGTTTAGCCTTCTCAATTCTCTCTCATTTGAAAATCTCTTAACTGGCCTCTCTTCTTTGATTCTTGCTCCACTCTCATCCATTCATCATCACACGTCTGTCAGTAACTTTCCAGAGAGTCATGGTAACCCTCACTCTTCAGTTTAAAGCCTTCGCTGGCTGCCCATCACCCATAGAAAACTGTTCAAGCTCTTAACGCCCTCTGGCTTTTCCTTACCTCTCCAGGCGCACACTTAAGTCTTCCTAAAGTTACACCTTTACTCCAAGAATATTAAATACTTGGAAATACCTCAAACATATCTAGCAATGAACTTTAATATAAGCATGACGTGGCCATATTTCAATTCCAAAGTAGGTCCTTTCTCTGTATCTGCCTCACTCGTGACACCCTCCCCATGAGTCCCCATGAGTCTCTGTAGCCATATTTCTGCTATGTCACTGTCAAACCAGCCATAACTAACCAGTTGGACCAGGGATGGACACCTCATGCAAAATAGAATAGTCAGGTTTTCTTCTGGGTATTTGAATCTGCCACACTTCCAACTGTTTCCTATGTCACTTGGACCATGAATACGGCAGGAACTGGGGGAATATGAGCTCAACAATATTCATAAGAAAGCAGAGAAAGCTGGGCTGAGGATGAGGGTGATGGGGGGCAGAAGAGACCCAGGAGGTACAGAGTAAAGGAAAGGAAAGACAAGCAAAGCTCTGACAACTTAGACGTAGAAAGACAAAGAGGCAGATGGTCAGTAGACACGTGAGTTCCCAGTGACCTTGACCTTCCAGTGACTGACTCAAGTCTCGTCCCTCTCTGAATCCCCTTGACGCTCAGGCACCTCCCTCTGCCTTCAATTATCCTTTCCATTTCACTGAAATTCTTTCCTCTAGGTATAACTAAATGTAACTCGACTATTAAGAATAAAGAGTAATAATAAAAATAAATAGAACTATTGAAGTAGAATGCTTTCTTTAAAAGTTGCTATTTTTAACTACAGTATTTTCTTTTAACAGCGACACTGGGCATAGTCCTTATGGTGCCTTAAATTTTAACAAGTTTGATTTGCCATCATGTAGGAAAGTCAAAATAAGATGACCCTTCTCAGAGTAAATAAGATCTGGACATGTGATTTTACCATAAATCAATTTACATATCTAAATTGGAGAGGAAGAGAGAGAGGAAAATGAGAAGAACACCCATAAAGAGACTATTTCACACTGATTAATAAAAAGAGCTAAAATCCGATGAAGTCATAGAATGCCCAAATGAGAGACATATGAACTACCCAGACTTTTCCAGGAGAAAGTTTTTTATCTACAATCAAATGGTTTCCAGAAAACAGGTTTACAAACGTGATACTACCTCCATCATAGTTAATTGGTCCCGAATCAGTCATACAAAACTGTATTCTGACTCACAGTATTTCTATCAGCCTCAACTACAGAGCGATGAACAACTCAAATGGGTCTAAAAGATATTTTCCCTATGAATGTGAAACTAGATCTACAGAGATTCTATCAGTCTCCGCCTTTATGACTGGACGTGTCATATGTAAAACACCGTAGCTATTCAGATCACTTTCCAAACTAAAAATTGACGTAGGTCAACGGGCTGGGGGGGAGTCAGTCTGCACGGAGAAAAACTAAATAGACGTTTAGAGGAAAGTATAAACCTGAGAAAGAGATGAATCTCCTTCCAGAAGTAAAAATGTACAACTTTTCCTTGTATTCCCCAAGATTCTCCGAAGTCTTTATTTATAAATTCCCCCATCTTTTTAGCCCATTGCAAGTGAGTTTTTTACCTTGAAACGATGGCATAGGTGTCTTACATATAATAAGTATTTAAATGTGCAATCACTGTTTGTAGAAAAGGAGACTGTGACAAAACAGAAAATTTTAAGAAAGCTTATTTGCATGGACCCTATTGATGAGGACTAATGTGTTGAAAAAAAAAAGTCTTAATAGACATGCGAATTAGTCCTTAAATTAAAAAAAAAAAAACTAACAAAAAGTTTAGGTACTCCTGTCTCATTGTTTTATTCTATGAAAGAAAAAGAAGAAATGGGACACATAAAGATAAAATAAGCATTCAACTAAAAGAACGTCAACTGAAATTCAAACTACTATTACCTTTGTCTGAAATTAGAGTAAAAGTTCATTTTTCTGTGTGAATTTGTTAACTATATGCATTTAATAGCTTCTCATGCAATAAAAGGTCTTAAGTTGGAATTGAAAGAAATGACTGAGTAAATTGGCTCTTGAAGTCTAAGAAATAAAGCATTACCGATGGAAATTGCACCTTCCATGCTCAATGACCATCTCACTTAATAATTTTGACTCATCTGGCTTAGTGTTCAGAATAGGAAAAAGAAAACCCAGAATATTTTTTCTCTTACATTGTTCTCTCAGGGTATATATCCCAAATTTTGCCTAAATTTGTGAAATTTTATAAATGAAAATTTTAAATGAGTGGTTTTGTGCTAACTACAAGCATTATCAAAACAGGAAGAAAAATTAAGCTGACCCCTAACTTATTGCCATGCACAAAACCCCTTAAAGACAAGAGTCTGGAAGAAGCCTACAGTAGATACACAACCAGGCCTGCAGCATGGTTCCCAGGGATAAACCGTCTCCCAGTGTTGGCCCCCCCTGGTGGTAGCAGGTGGCAGCAGAGTTGGTTTGTGCAACCAGTAGAATATGGCCGAAGTGACGAATGTTACTTCCAATATTAGGTTATGAAAGAAACTAACTTTTCATTTTGTTTTCTTAATTTCAGAATGTTAATGGGTACACATGTTTGTTTTGTTCACATACTTTTTTCTTGTAACAAATTGAATCCAGGTTAGAAGCACGGCCCCTTCCAGACTGTGAGCACCTACCCAGTAGGTGTGAAATTGCCCAACCTCTCCTCCCCCTTCTTTCAGCTTGATTTCCACTGAGATTCACTTCCCTATGTGCACTTAAGCGTGGTCAGTCAGTGTAAGTTTTGCTTTGATTATCCTCTCTCTTTGTTGGATCATTTGATCTGGGAAAGAGTGACTGTGGTGTCAGGAGCAGCCACACATAATGAGGGTGTCTCCTACCAACAGCTACATGAGTGACCTTGGGACTGGATCCTCCAGCCCATTCAAACCTTCAGAGGACAACTGCCCCAGCTGACACCTTGACTGCAAACCTGTGAGAGATTATAATCCACCTAGCTATGCTTCTTGATGTTTAAACTGGAATGCTGGAGGGTAATTTCTTATATAGCAATGATAACTAAAATAATAGATGATCAATAAATGTTTAATGATTAAACAAATAAGTGAATAAATATTTTAGAATAATTCTCAAGGATTACCTTTATTTAAAAGTCTAAATAATGCCAGAACCCCTAACAACTCTAATTTATAGACATATATATATTCACATATGGCAGACAAAGTAAATTGGAGCAATAGTTCTATTTTAATTCAAATCAATAGCTTTGTTTACATCCATAAAGGTAGTTTTTACTTTTTTTTTTTTTTTGGTGAGACAAAGTCTCACTTTGTCACCCTGATTGCTGTGATGTCATAGCTCACAGCAATCTCAAACTCTTGGTCTCAAGTGATTCTCTTGCCTCAGCCGCCCTAGTAGCTGGGACTACAGGTGCCCGCCACAATGCCTGGCTATTTTTTTTTAAGGTAGTTTTACTTATAACAGGATATCAGGATCAGAATCACCCTCTGCTTCCCATCAAGAATCTCTATTCTAATAAAAAGAACAATATTTTAGGTGCAAATTTCAAGACTTGTTTGCATGTTGGGCTGCAAAAATTTTCTAAATAAATAAATCAGTGGACAGAGGTAATATAAGCAATTGACCAAATTTAGAACCCTTTCCTCATAGTCAGTATTTCCAACTTAAAAATGAGACATGCTTTCACATTTAATCGATTATTTTCTCAGAAATCTGGAACCTAATTTATTAAAACATAAGTTCACTTCTTCCAAGAGTAATATCATGTGGTACTTGTAAGGTACATTAACACTTATAAAAAGAAAAACCTAGACATCAAAACTTTCAGATTAATATGCTACAGGAACTTTCAAGCAAGTCAAATAAATGTATTTTAAAACAATTCTTCATTATAGTATACCAATACCACGAAACGCAATTTCAAAACTGTGATGCACATCCAATTTAAAACACTTTCTATTATATGCATACTTGGTAGCACTCTCTCTTTTTCAGCTTTCAGAAAAATTACAGCGAGAAAAGACAGAAAGCAAGCAAAGATTAATAGGATCCAACCTCAGTGGTCTGATACTTTCTCAGTTGCTAAAATAAATCAACAAATAGGTCAGAAAAGCCACCATCTCATCTTAAAAGCATCAACCATAGAACATAATGGGATCTTGGCATATTAAAGTAGCAGGCTGAAAATGCCAGCCGACAGCACATTGTCATTTAAGAGGGAAAAAAAAGCAGCATTGCTATCCACTACACAATACATATTAAACAGAGGAACACAGCCATTTAAAGGGCTTGCCTAAAAGTATAATAAATTTAACTGTAGTAGAATTATAATCTTTGATTTTTCAGTCGAGTTAATATATTCATTCAAAGCCATTACTTTAACACTATATAAGTGCAGAATTCACTCACAGTGGTGATAAATGTGCTTGTTTACAGCTTTTCTCCTCATAGTAAAACCCATCCATTACCATGCCTCGAGGCATGTACAAATAAAATTAAAGAAAGGCCTCTATTTTCCCAAAAGACAAAAATTAAGATGAAGACTAGATTGGATACCAAACTCATTTCAAAGCCAGATCAATTTAATGGTAATGTAGAATTTGATCTCTTCAATTCTCTTTAGCATATCTGATGGCCACGATTTCCCAGGAGGTCAGCAGGTGGGGATCCTAGGCTGAAAGACACTACCCCAGAGGTTTAAACACTGAGGAAAAAGAATGATTCTTTCAAATCAGTGCTTTAGATTAGAATGTATAATTAGGAAAGCTTTCTCTTTGACACCTTTCTACATATATTTGAGCATTGTCCTGTCTCACTGGAAACATGCACAGCTCACAAGGTGACCACTGCCTCCACAAATCCCAGCTAAGATTCTTCGCCTACTTATGATAACACATAAATTCTCTGAGTGACCCTTTCTTTATTTCCTACAAGCTGACCTCCTGAAATTCACATTTCTTTAGTTTTACAAGGTGTTAGAAAACATAAACATATAATTGAATTAATTTATATAAATACGTAAATTTGTAAAGGACCGTCATCATTTTAACCTTTGAAAGGACTTAATCATTCAAAGGAGAGTTCCTAAATAAATATTCTCAGAAAATGTACTAGTAGAATGGCTTCCAGGATCACTTATTGTACACACAATATAGAAAAATTCCTTCTAAAAACACTCTATTTAAATCTAGGCCAAGATATTAACTTGGCCTTTTTTAAACCAAAACTAATTAAAATACCTCTTAAAGACATTGTGTTATTGACAAAGTTCAATACTTGTCCCTGAGGCCAAATGAAGATGAAAAATAGTTTGAGGAAAAGACAAGTTTATTAATTTGCTGCCAAGTGAGGAAGATTATAGGTTGTTGTCTTAGAGGACCATTGTCCCCCCACCTTAAGCAGAAATACAGGTTTGTAAAGGGGCTTATGGGCTTTAGGCTATTGCTATTTAACCACAGCATCTCTGGTGAAAATGATCTTGGGACCTCTGACTGAATAATTCTGTTGAGCCATTGCCTGTGATGTAAAGTACTAGAAAACAAAGAACACAGATCACTCCTCTGCTCCTCTGATTACCGGCCTCCAACAGGAATGCAGGTTTTAATTCCTCCAATGGGGTGAGAATTTCTTTTTCTGTTCTTTTCTTTCTTTTGAGACACTGGGTAGAGTGCCATGGTGTCACAGCTCACAACAACTCCAACTCTTGGGCCTAAGCGATTCTCTTGCCTCAGCCTCCCAAGTAGCTGGGACTACAGGCACCTGCCACAATGCCTGGCTATTTTTTGGTTTTAGTTCTCATTATCGTTTAGCAGGCCTGGGCTGGGTTTGAACCTGCCAGCTTCAGTGTATGTGGCTAGTGCCCTAGCTGCTGAGCTACAGGCACTGAGACAAGGGTGAGAGTTTGTAAAGAGACAGCTCATATAATATTTTGCCCTTTTCAAGTCCCTTGCCCACCCTGAGATGGGCACAGGCACATGGCCTACAGATATATGAAAAAATGCACACCATCCTTAATCATCAGAGAAATGCAAATCAAAACTACTTTGAGATATCATCTAACACCAGTAAGATTAGCCCATATCACAAAATCACAGATGCTGGCGTGGTTGTGGAGAAAAGGGAACACTCCTACACTGCTGGTGGGATTGCAAAC
>CAUYQV010031752.1:0-34848 GCA_963574575.1 Galagoides demidoff | reverse complement strand
ACCCTTCACATTTTAAAAAATGTTGTTTATGTTCCTCCTGAGTCTTTCTCCTCAATTTGAAACTCCTCTAATTTAAAACATGTCAAGCTAAAAGTTCTATTTATATGACAACGTTGAGATTCATTATATAATTTGAATCTTTCTTTCTTTTTTTCTTTCTTTTCTTTCTTTTCTTTCTTTCTTTCTTTCTTTCTTTCTTTCTTTCTTTCTTTCTTTCTTTCTTTCTTTCTTTCTTTCTTTCTTTCTTTCTTCTTTTCTTTCTTTCTTTCTTTTTCTCTCTCTCTCTCCTTCCTTCCTTCCCCAAATCCTAACAGAGTAAACTCATTTAAAACATATAAATGGAAAGGAAACGATCAAATTGTGGCCTTGGCAGTGAGGACTCATTCACTTCTTCTGTGCAAAACTTCCCTGGGGCCCAGTGCAGCCCACCCAGCTCTTTCTGCAAAGCCAGATGTTACTCGTGAATGTACGTTTGCTGCCTTACTGTGCCTAACTCATAGTGCTGTTCAAGGAATGGAAGAAAGAACCTATAAAGTGGCCAGCTTAGTGGCTGGTACCTTGTAAGAATAAAATATTAGTTATTACAACAAATAATTAGGGCTGTGATAGTTTCTACCACCAACATAATCACTTTTTCCTAATATCATCATGAAATGTATGATATGAAATGCATGCTATGTGAGTTCTGGACAGATTTGCAGATAACTATGTTAGCCGTAGTCAAAACACATAAACATGTACAAATGTGACTAAAGAGCTGTATGTAAGGGAACTGGTTGTGCATATTTTTTCCTTGGCTAATTATTTAGATGAGCAATTCCTTCTCCTATTAATGATCTGAAGGATAGAGACTAAAACCTGTAGACTCTTGACTCTATAAAGTTAGAAGGGATTAATTAAAACTGAGCTAATGTCTTATAGGAGTTTAAATAAAAATAGTCAATAGAGCAGAAACGCAAACTCCACCTGTTGTTCAAAAGCAGGCTGTCCTTTGATATGGGCTGATACAAATCTACCGAGGAGACACCCTTTTCTTGCCTACATCAAAGGTGTTGCCTCTATTAACTTGTGGTGTGAGACCACAAAGCCATCAGGAGTCCAATCTTAGAATATCAGATTTTTAAATATTTTTTTAAACTATGAAATACCTTTTGACTTACTAGAAAGTTACCAAAAACAATAGAGAGACTTTTTGTTTATGCTTCACCCTCAACTTCCCCTTAATATTGATATTTTACACAGCTGTAGTATAATTACCCAAACTTGGAGATTAACATTGAGACCATGATATTAACTAGAGATCTTATTTGAGTTTTACCAGTTTCCTCTTTAATGTCCCTCTTCCTCTTTTTTTTTTGAAACAGAGTCTCAAGTTGTCACCCTCAGTACAGTGCTATGATGTCACAACTCACAGCAACCTCAAACTCTTGGGCTTAAGTGATTCTTTTGCCTAAGCCTCCCAAGTAGCTGGGACTACAGATGCCTGCCATAACTCCCAGCTATTTTTTGGTTGCAGTTGTCATTGTTGTTTAGCTGGCCTGGGCTGGGTTCAAACCTGCCAGCCTCGGGGTATGTGGCCAGCGCTGTAAACACTGTACTATGAGCACCGAGACTCTAATGTCCCTTTTCTGATTGTACGTGGCAGTTAGTTGTCACGTCCCCAGAGTCTCCTTCCTTTTGAGCTATCCTTAATTTTGCTTTGCCTTTCATGACCTTGACACTTTGCAGAATACTGAGCAGTTGAACCCTCTTATTTTTCAGATAAAAAAACGAAGACTTGGAGAGTACTGTATAGTAAGGTAGTAGTAAAACTCTTAATGTACATCAATCTAATTTGTTTCTCATAAATGCGTGGATTAAAGTTAAGCGTTTTTGGCAAGAACATTACCAAGGTGATGCTGAACCATTCTTAGTGAGTGTTACCAGGAGGTACATCATGTTGATATGTTTTGTCGCATCATTGGTGATGTTAAATCTGACCAGATGGAGTTTTATGTAATAAAGTGAATACGAGAGGGAAGAGCAAAGTGTAGCCACTGGTGTTTAGGTTCCGTGGTGTCAGGTGACAAACTATGTGTGAGTTCTTAATTCCAAGTATATGAGTTGTCTATTGCTGTGAAACAAATTACCCCCCAAATTTAGCATCTTAAGACACCACACATTGGCTCACAGTTTCTGTGAGTCAGGAATCCGGGCAGGGCTTGGTTGGGTCCTACACCTTGGGGTGTCTAAGAGGCTGTGGTCATCATAAGGCTCAGCTGGGGGACTCACTTCCAAGCTCACAAGGATGTTGGCAAGATTTGGCTCCTTGTGTGCTGTGGACTCAGGGCGTTTCTTGCTGGCTGTTGGTTGACGACTGCTCCCCATTTCCTACCACATGGGTCTCTTCAACAAGAAGGCTTGTTCAAACTGGGAAGACGATCAAGTCTGCTAGCAAGGTGGACGTCCTCGGCTTTTACATGAAATCCCAACGTGACTTCCCATCACGTCTTGCCACTTTTAAGCCATATTCATTCTCCATCGACTCTGACTACATGGAACAGCTTTTGATACCCTCCCCTTCTTCCTCCAGGGATGATGAGAAAAACATGCTGCCATGGAAACCAGGAGGACACGTGACCACGTAGCTTACTCGGTACCTTTGGTTTTCTAAAAAGCAGTTTCTATCAACAGTAAGTGAGGCTGTACTTTAAAATAACTTATAGAGTAGAACTAGAGTGTTTTTAATACAAAGAAACAACAAATGCTTAGGGTCATGAAAACCCCAATCACCCTGATTTGATTTATAGACTTTGTCTGTATCAAAACATCAATGTACCCGATAAAGATATATGACTATTATGTACCCATGATAATTCAAACTAAAAGCATAAAATAAAACGTAGCTTCTACAAACAGATGTTTGGCCAAATCTAGATTCTGATGTTGAATAAGATAATAACTGTTAGAAGATTAGTAAAGAATTTAGAAATTGTGGGGCAGCGCCTGTAGCTCAATGGAGTTGGTTGCTGGCTTAATATACTAGTGGTGGCTGGTTAAACCTGGGCCCGGGCAAAAAACTGAAAAAAAAAAAAAAGAATTTAGAAATTGTTTGGCCTTGGCAATAGGGCTATGGTGTTTATTTATTTTTTTCGAGACAGAATCTCACTATGTCACCCTGGGTAGAGTGACATGGCATCACAGCTCACAGCAACCTCCAACTCCTGAGCTTAAGTGATTCTCTTGCCTACTTGTCCCAAGTAGCTGGGACTACAGGTGCTCGCCACAACACCAGGTTATTTTTTTGGTTGCAGTTGTCATTGTTGTTTTAGCTGGCCTGGGCTGGGTTCAAACCTGCCAGCCCCAGTGTATGTGCCCAGTGTCCTTCCCACTGAGATACGGGCACCACTGGTATTTAATCTTGATGCACTTTGTGTTTATTTAATAAAGAGGCAGAAGTTTTGAAGCTGAAAGAGACCTTAGAATAATGCAGACCAAACCCTCACTTCCCTACTCTCCAGGTGAAGAAACCAAGGTGTAGTAAGATAATGAGAATGGCCATCTGTCACGAACTCTAGTCCAGGATACCAAATCGTGTGTCCTTTCCCTAAGACTACACCGCAGCCCACAGGATAACGGATAACGAAGAGTATTTCTGTAACAGAAGAGATAATTCATTCTTCTAAACATTTCCTAAACTTTTTCGGATTGACAAGCTTCCATTATTTCACTTATCAAACCTGATTGAGGACCCACTGTGTTCCTGACACTGTGTTGGGAGGACGAAAAAGTGAGGTTTCTGCTTTGATGTAACACAGAGACTGCCGGAAGACAAACACATGAGCACACACGACACAACGAGAAGAAGGTGTGAGGATGCATCAGGTGCCTCAGATGCCAAGAGAAGAAGCCAATAAAATCACATTTGATTATTTTTCACATGTTCCGTGGCAAATGGCACCACCTTGGCATGTCACAAATGTCACATTGGAAATCCTTAACACTGTTTTTCTGGGTGCCACTTGTGGGCATTTGGGTGGGACAAGTTGCCCCGCCCCATTGAATGCCAGTGGCAAGAACCCCACGGATCTAAAACAAATATCCCAGAACCACCGAGGTTGTCCCCTGCATCAGTCGAGAAGCTCTTCCTAGGCTAACAGAGAACAAAAATCTACCTGCCGAAAAGCTGCTAAGCTCACCCTGAAAAACAAACAGAAGCAGAATGCTGCTTTGCAAACATTTTCAATCACGGAAAATGGAATGTAAATTTGGAACAGATGATTCTAGCTGAGGCTTACACACATTAGCCAAACAGGAGAATCACTTTCTATACAAATAGCAAGGATGGCGCCGTGTTTCAGCAGCATTTTATTTATTCCGTGTCTTGTAAATCGGCCTTCGGATTAGGAAGGACTAATGTTTATTTTTGCTTTTCACTTTGATAAATGAGTTCGCCACACAACGGCATAAACGAGAGAGAAAAGACATATTTACCTCACTTATGCACTACCAATACTGTTTGTTTTACGAGTAAAAACCAAACATATAGTTCACCAATAACTCGAGCAGTTATGAGAGTCTCGGCCTCCACTTTGTAATTATATGAGCAATTTAAAAAAGGGGAATGAAAGATGTATGTCTGTGCTAGTTTTCTAGGACTGCTGTAACAGATTATCATAAACTGGTGGCTGGAACCAATAGACAGATATTTCTTACAGCTGTGGAGAAGTCTGAACTCCAGGTGTAGGCAGGGCCACACGCCCAGAGGCTCTAGGGAGAATCCCTCCTCCTCTTTTTCAGCTCCGGGGATGGCAGGCACTCTTGGCTGTGGCAATGTAACTCCAGTCGCAGGTCTGTCTTCACACGACCTTCAGAAGGACCTGTGTCTCTGTTTTCCCATGTCCTTTCTCTTACAAGGACACCAGGCATCCGATTTAGGGTCCACCACCCACCTTCCCACCATCGCAAACTGAAAATAGCAGTTTTAGGCCCACCCTAAATCTGGGACATCCTGTCAATTTCCTCACCAATATCTGCAATGACTCTTTTCCAAATAAAGTCATATTTGCAGGTACCAGGACTTAGGACTTGAACATGTCTTTTTGACCGATTGTAGAGCGGAGAGCCAGATGACCTCTGAGCAGGATGATTTGCAGCTGAGGGCGGACCCTCGGGCAATTCGTCCGCAGGTGCTCCTTGTGGAGAAAGAGCCGGAGCCCATGGCCATCTTTCAGCACATAGTCATTGTTGAATACTCCCCTCACCTGCATTGTACTGTCTCAATAAAAGGCTAGTGCCAGGTTGCTCGGGGCTATGCTGCAAAGAAGGGTTAGCTCACCTCTCTCAAGCTTGCACTTGCAGTCCACGTCCTGCGGTGATTGAGACCAGGGCCCCAGGGGCCCCAGGGGTTGCAACAGCAGATATTTAACCCACGAGAGTATTTTTTAAAAACACGGTAAAACATCTATAAATTGACTACTTTTAAAGCAAAGACAAAATCAGGTTAGAGACAAACAATGCAAAATTCATGTACAGTAGAATCTCTATATGTCGTCCACTTAAGGGACTGCAACAAACTGGTCAACATACAGAGGTGGTCAGCGTAAGGAACTAGGCCTGCTGTACTGACGCACGTGGTGCTTGTCTGGTCTGTGAAATTTAGGTCACAGTAAGGAGGTACTCAGTGTAGGGAGGTAGTGACCTATGGAGGTTCTACTGTATTTTATAATTTGGCCTCTTCACTCATTAAATCAGGCTGTCTCTGCAATGAGCCCAGCTTCAGGAATCACCTCTGAGGTGACTGAGGAAACTGGCCTTCAGGGCAATGCGTCCCAGAAGCTGGAAGTAGGAGGATGTGTCTGCAAGAGCAGGTGTGGGCTGGAGATAGAGATTTTCAAGACAACGCAGTGGGGAGAGGAAAGGACGGCCCCCCAGCTGAGGGCCAATAGACCAGGGAGAACTACAAAGACAGCAGAGGAATATTAAGAAAGGAAGGAGGAAATGGGGAGAACGAGGTGCCCCAGGGGAAGGGTAAATTAAGACCCCCTTAGAGAGGGGTCGTATGAGCTCAGAGTAGCCCTGCGTGGGCATCTGCGGTGTGTAGTCACCCGTGGTATGAGGGCCCCTCGCAGTTGAGTGCTGAGGGTTGAAGCCTGAACCAGAGACAGGAGGTTAAGCGGTGAGTAGAAATGGAGGTGGCAAGGACTGGGACTGCAGGCAACCTCTTTCAAAAAGTCTGGCTGGGGAAGTGGGCTGAGAACTGTGACAAGACCCACCCCAGGAGAAGGAGGTAGGTCCCTGTCCTTTCCACTGTAGCAAATGGAAAATAGCAGAGACCTTAGAAGAACGTAATGGTGAGGGAACGAGGTAAAGAGGCAAAATTCATGGGACAGCAGGGTCAGTGGGAGGCCTGGGAAGCAGTTTGGGCGCCCCCCACAACAGAGGTTCACAGGGGAGGATGAGGGCGCAGTAATGGGGACCATAATACAAATACCATAGCTGACTTGGGGGTGCCCTCAACCTTCCTCACTCTGAAATATCAGGCCTTTGCTGACATGGCCTCTGCCTAAGTGTGCAGCTTTGTCCAGCACAAATGCCTTCCTTCTCCACTCAGAGCACTGCAACCATCTGCCTCGGGAGTTTCCTAAAGCCTGGGACCCTCTAGCTTTTCCTAACGCTCAGACCTCCACCCACATTGGGTGGTCTCACCAGGCATCCCACAAGCTTATGCTCCATGTCTTAATGTGTATCAAGCCACGAGTGCAGGATCCACAGCTGTTTTCCAGCCCACCCTTGTGAGCCTGGTGCCTAGTGCAGTGCCTGGCATATAGGAGGTGCTTAATAAGCAAGTTCACAGGGACTGAATCAAGGACAGATGGAGAGTAGAAAGGGCAACTTATTTCCTATGTAGTAGGTACACTAACTTTTTTAATTTTTCCAGCAACCTGATGGTATTGTGAACACCATCCTCAATTAATAAGTAGCAAAAAGAGAAACTCAAGAGAGATGTGTCCAAACCTGTTTAAAACCTTTCTGGGATCAGGCATGGTGGCTCATGCCTATAATCCTAGCACTTTGGGACGTTGAGGTAGGAGGATCCCTTGAGCTCAGGAGTTTGAGACCAACCTGAGCAAGAGCAAGACTCTGTCTCTACGAAAATAGCATTGTGGCAGGCACTTGTAGTTCCACCTACTTGGGAGGCTGACGCGGGAGGATCCCTTGGGCCCAGGAGTTCAAGACCAGCCTGAGGAAGAGTGAGACCCCATTTCTACTAAAAATAGAATAATTAGCCAGGCATCATGGCATACCTGTAGACCCAGCTACTCATCAGGCTAGGGCAGGAGGATTGCTTGAGCCCAGGAGTTTGAGATTTCTGTGAACTATGATAATGCCACTGTACGCTCCGTGGGTCAACAGAGCCAACCTCTGACTCACCCCCCCCACCCCAAACAAGCAAATAAACAAAACCCCCCTAGGAATCTCAAAATAGCATGTGTGAGGATGGCAGTGGTAGAAAATTCCAGAAGAATAGCCACCAAATGTTAATATGGTTATCCGCGAGAATTCTGTTTGTGTTCTTTTTGCTTATCTAAATGATTTTTAAAATGAAAATACATCTTAAAAGTGATGACAGGTGTTCATCAGAACATTATTTGCAATAGCCAAGATATTTATTACCTATGTGTTTGTTAATGGCTGAAAGGATTAAAAAATGTGGTATGTATACATAATGGAAAATTATTCAGCCTTAAAAAACAAGCTGGTTCTGCCATCTTCAACAGCATGAATGAACCTGGAGGACAATGTTCTAAGTGAAATAAGCTGGCACAGAAAGACAAATGCTCTCAGTTATATGTGAAACCTAAAAAAGCCAAATTCTTAAAAGTGGAGAGTAGAATGTGATTGGTAGGGACTGGGGAATAGGGGGAGACACGATCAAAGGGTACAAAGTTTCAGCTATGTAGATTGAGTAACTTCTGGAGCTCTAATGTAAAGCTTGGCAACTACGGTTAATGGTACTGTATTGTATACTTGAAATTTGCTAAGAGAATAGATCTTAATTCTCAAATATACAAAAGGTAATATGTGAGGAGATGGGTATGTTAATTCCATTGGTCATGGTAATCATTTTACAACATACACTTGTATTAAATCATCATGCTATGTAACTTAAACACATACCATTTTTATTTCTCAATTGTACCTCAGTAAAGCTGGGCAGAAGCGAAGCCCAACTGAGCTCAGAATTACAGCACAGTGTGGGTACAGCCATTCCCCACAGAAGGGTGAGGGTCTGGAACCTGGCGTTGGCCAGAGTCAGAAGGGGAGGTTGCTTTAATATTCTTCATGTCTTGGATTTGAGGTTGGATCTGGGAGTCAAATGATTCCTAACTTTATTTTTTCCTTTTAGGGTAAAATTGAAATGGTGTTTAGGCCACTGATGATGCACGTTGCCTATTTGTTCATTAAAAATCCGAATACTGTTTTGTGTGTTTCAAGTTAGGCCATCTAATTCGCACAGCCAATTGTGCTTTTGAACACAAAGAAGAGAGTATCATTCTTCTGCAGTTCCACCAACAACAATGGCCACTGTTGGTGCTTCAGAGGGAAAATATATATATACTCCCTTGTTCCTTTTACTGCTTCTGTATGCTTTTAGGTTTTTTAAATGGTAAATTCTTATGCTAAATTTTATTCAAGAAGATAAATGTCCAGCTCCTGTTGTAGTTTAGGCTGCTGTAACAAACTACCATGGAGTGAGTGCTTAAAAACAAACATTGATTTCTTACAATTCTGTCTGGGGGCTCGAAGTGTGCCAGCCAGGTTGGATGCCTTGTGAAAACCTTCTTCTTCTTTTTAAATTTCTTTTTTTTTTTTTTTGAAAAATAAGTTGGTTCCTTAGCATTCCCAAAAGATGATCGATAATTTTTGTTTGTCTAGCATCATTATAAACTCATTGGTTTTGACATATTTAAACCCACTGAAGTTATTATTCATGCTAATATTTGAATTGACCCATATCTGGTCCCTAGTGGTCTCTTCCAATCAGCTTCACTGCATTCTTTTGTCATGACCAGGTAGTTTTTATAGCTTCCTTGCCTACTCATATGACAAGATGTTCTGGGCTTGCTGTAATCATTTCCTGCCCAAGTTACTTAGCTTTTTCTTGAGATGCCCTGTTTCTTTTTGGTGGGAAACTGTATTTAGAGACCACAACCTAGGTGTTAGGGTAGATGATTGATATTTCATTTATCATTATTTCTAGGCCTTGGGTAGACACAGCTAGGGACTATCAGACAGCTGTCTTGCTGTATTCGCATAGGTCAGAAGGAAAGCTAGCTCTCTGGCCTCTTCTTATAAAGGCACTAATCCTACTCATGAGGGCTCCACCCTCATGACCTAATCACCTGCTGAAGGATCCACATTCTCACACCATCTCACTGGGATTAGAACTTCAACATGAATTTGAGGCAGTGATGGGCATGGAAACATTCAGTCCATAGCAGCTCCTAAAGGTTTTCTGCTCAGTTCTGATTTATTTGTTTCTGTTTCTTTGACAATTTTAACTGTGGATTGAATAGCAAAATCTGCAAAGTCCCTCCCAATATGCTTGGTTGGCCTGCTTTCCCTCACTGATGGATTAAGCAGGGCACTTAGTCTAGTAGGGTTTCTCACATATCTTCTCTGCCTTATAGCCCTTGATATACCAACTCTAGGGGTCTTACCTATCCTAGAGTATTTTGTTCCAGGGGAGAGGGGACCTGTAATTCTTCCTGTTGTCCTTGATTCTGAATTCACTTCCGGAGGAGAGGACAGCAGCTCTTATTTAGGCCTCCAGAAGGTAGCCTTGTTCTTTTTTTTTTTTTTAGACAGAGTCTCACTTTATTGCCCTCAGTAGAATGCTGTGGTGCCACAGCTCACAGCAACCTCCAACTCCTGGGCTTAGGTGATTCTCTTGCCTCAGCTTCCCAAGTAGCTGGGACTATAGGCACCCACCACAATGCCCGGCTATTTTTTGTTGCAGTTTGGCTGGGGCCGGGTTTGAACCCACCACCTTCAGTATATGGGCCCAGTGCCCTACTCACTGAGCCACAGGCACCACCCAGTAGCCTTGTTCTTTGAGTTTGAGGATATCCTCCACTGAAAAGCACAGGGAAGATACATTAGTCAAGGTTCTCCAGGAAGACAGACCAGTAGGGTGTATACAAATGTGTACATATAACACACAAACATTCACACACCTATATACATGCACACACATACAGTTGACACTTGAACTGCTCAGTCCATTTACACATAACTTTTTTTCAATAAAAAATAACATTTTTCTGTGAATTTTTTTCACTCAGTATAACTCTTGCCTACTCTTCCACTTCCTTTGCCTCTGCCATCCCTGAGTCATTGAGACCAACCCCTCCTCTTCTTCTTCCTCCTCCTTCCCAGCTTATTCAACAACAATGACGACCTTTATAATGATCCACTTCTACTTAGTGGATAGTAAACGTATTTCTCTCTCTCTCTCTTTTTTTTTTTAGAGACAGAGTCTCACTCTGTCACCCTCAGTAGAGTGCTGTGGCATCACAGCTCATAGCAACCTACAGCTCTTGGGCTTAGATGATTCTCTTGCCTCAGCCTCCCAAGTAGCTGGGACTATAGGCACCTGCCACAATGCCTGGCTATTTTTTTGTTGTAGTTTGGCCAGGTCTGAGTTCAAACCTGCCACCCTCGGTATATAGGGCCAGCACTATATTTCTCTTCCTATGACTTTTCTTAATTATATGTTCTCTAATGTACTTTATTGTAAGAATACAGCATATAATACATATATAACAAAACATGTTCAATAACCTTTTATGTTTTTAGTAGGCTATTAGTAGTTAAGTTTGGGGGAATGAAAAACTATATACATAGATTCTGAATTGTGTAGGTGTCTCTCACCCCCGTGTTGTTCAAGGGTCAACTGTGTATATATATATACATATATATATGAGAAATTTATTTATATTATTTATATATCTCATATATATGAGATACATATGTATATCTCATATAAATATTATTTATATATCTCATATATACACATATATATGAGAGAGAGAGAGAGATTGATTTATTGTAAGGATTTGGCTCACTTGATTATAGAAACTGCAGAGGGGGTTGGCAGGCTGGAGGCCCAGGGACGAGCTGTGGTTCCAGTCTGAGTGCGGGCTTCTGGCAGAATCCCCTCCTGCTCGGAGGAGGTCAGCTTTTGTTCCCTGCAGGCCTTCAGCTGATTGGATGAGGCCAGTCCTCATTATGAAGGACAATCTGCTTTCTTCAGAGTCTACTGATTTAAATGTTAATCTCATCCAAAAAACACCCTCACAGAAATATCCAGGATAACGTTTAACCAAATGTCTGGGCACCCAGTCAAGCTGACACACAAAATTAACCATCACAGCAGGTTTCCCAGATAACAGACTGAAGAACACTTATGAGACACAAAGATTCCTTGCTGTATGTGTTCCTTGTGGGTTTCTGAGGAGGTTCAGGACTTGGGTGAGAACAGTGAAGGGCACTGGAGCGAGGCCAGGAATTTAAGACAAGCCTGAGCGGGAGTGAACTCTGTCATAGCCCTCCAGGACCCCAGACGTAAGCACAGCCCACGAGGCTGCCCTTCCTGGAGCCTGCAGATCCTGTTTTAGACATTTTGCTCTGAAGTCCTGGTATCCAGAAGTGTGCTACAGCCTGCTTTTGTGGATTTCCTCTGGTGATGACCTTCTGAGGCTCACCTATGATTACGTGGGATGCAGGAGTGGGCTGCGGAAAGGAGGGGGTACTGTCGCCTGAGGGAAGCTCCATTTATTTCAAGGTGCTCCAGAAGGCCCATTGTAGAATCTCACCAAACTGAAGTAAGCAAAGACATAGAAAGTGATCCTCAGTCCTGGGGTTAGTTAAACGTTTTATTGGGATATCTTACCAATGCATTTTTTTTTTGAAGGAAGAATGGACAATCTCAATGCCATAAACTCAAAGACTAACACTACTACCCCAACTTGCTCTAGAAAAGAATTTGTCCATAGAAACAAAATGACTAATATAAGAGGGAAAATGTTCCTAGCAGAAGAGAAGTGTGCTGTTTATCACTTACAGAATTTGATGTTTCACAAGACTGGAATGTCGTCACCTAAATGGAGGGTGCCCATAAAGTTCATGTGCAATTTATCTGGTAGTCTTAGAAATATCCCATAAGGCATACTTTTTTTTTTTGAAGACATGGTCTTTCTTTGTCACCCAGGATAGAGCACAGTGGGGCCATTATAGCTCCCTGCAACTTCCACCCCCTAAGGTCCAGCAATTCTCCTGTCTCATCTTCCTGAGTAGCTGGGACTACAGGTGCCCACACAACACTGGGCTAATTCTTTTCCATTTTTAGTAGAGATGGGTCTCACTCTTGGTAAGGCTGGTCTCAAACTCCTGACTTCAAACAATCCTTCCACCTTGGCCTCCCAAAGTTCTAGAATTACAGGCATGAGCCACCACTCCCATCGAAGACACACTTTAAAAGCTACCAAGTCATTAATCTTTTACAGAACACATAGTACTTCATATGGGTGTAGTTCAAGGAATTCAGTTGACTTTGCAAGGAAAGACAAAATAAAGAACTTCGTAAGTGATGCTTTAATTCTAAATTTATCTAAATTTAGTTTAAGATGTTGCTTGCAATGGGCTATTTTCCCCTGAATTAATTGATTTATTATTCACTTTTGGCGGACTAAAAGCAATAATAAATCACGTTAATTCAGGTAAAAGTATTTATTTTCTACCTAAACAAATACACCACTAGTAGGAGGCAGAGAGACAGGGAGGAGAACAGGAAGACATGGGGGGAGGGGTTCGTGACTCTTGGGGCTCCAGGGGCCTCCACTTAGCATCTTGCCATCTCTTTTAGCACCATTTGTGTGTTTTTCTGTCATCAGACCTGACACGGCACCTGGCGCATAGCAGATCCCTGCATGTGTTAGGTGAATGGGCAAACGAGCAAATAACCAGGAAGAAAGCCAAGGGCAATCAAGATACGGGGTGATGCTTTGCTGAACCCTAAGAAAGAAGAAAATAGATGTTCTTTAGCTGTCTCTTGGCTGATCAGTTGAGGTCTTGATATCCTGAAGCTGCAGTGAAATTTAGTTTTAGTTATATAAGGTCTGCTATTTTTTTTTAAACATTAACAAGGCAGAAGAGGACTATGTTATGGAGAAAACACTCAGGAAACATTTTATTAGAAGACTATTCAAAAATAAGGCCTTTCAGTATATGGCACACTTCCTGGGGGCTGGACACAATTACAAGAGGGACTTTATCTAACAAATGCAATCAGTGTAACCTAATTCTTTGTGCCCTCAATGAATCCCAAACAATTAAAAAAAGGAAAAAAAAAAGAAATAAACAAGGCCAACAATAGGCAGATACAGGGGATGTGAAAGTCTATTTGACTCTATTTTAAGACTATTTTGGTTTTGGGTGTTTTCCTTCAGTTCTGACCTGGTTTAAGTCTTTCCCAGGGCAACTTATAGCACCTTTGTAAATGTGAATTCTTCTCACAAAGCTTGGGATTTTGTTTGTAAATCCTGGTATTTTATTTGTCAAAATTCATGTACGTTTTGACAAATAGCATCCAACATTCGGCTTGTCTGGCTGGCCCAGGGTCTTTTGGGCATGATGACCTGGGATTGACAGAAAACCAACCTGGGGTGGTTTGGCCCGTATAGAACCAGTCATCGCACTGACTTGGTGAACTTTGGCAATCTCTGGGCCATAGGAGGTAGCAGTATAACTTTGGCTCTATATTCATAATTGAATGTTGGCCAGGCACGCTCGTACCTGTAATCATGGCACTTTGGGAGGCCACAGAGGGAGGATTGCTTGAGGCTAGGAGTTTGAGACCAGCCAAAATAAGAATGAGACCTGTCTGTCTTTGCACAAAATGGAAAAATTAGCCAGATGTGGTGGTGATGTATGCCTGTGCCCCAGCTATTCGGGACTCTAAAGCAGGAGGATCACTTGAGCCCAGGAGTAATCTGAGGTTGCAGTGAGCTGGGATGACAGAAGGACCCCCCTCCAAACAAGTACGTCAACCATATTTCACACAATGTTGCAGTTTGTGTGTTTAGGCAGTTAAAAAGAGATGCTCGACATATTAACTGTAAAATATACCACATATAAATATCTGCTCTCCCTCACATCTCATATTTATATGACTTGACACTTCCAAATTATGATTTTTACCACCAGCACACACTTGAAGAAGATCAGCATGGTCTGTACATGCCATTGTGAGGTCTCTGAGATGGGTGGAAATGTTGATAATATGTCAGAATCTATCCCAAAACCTACTAGTGTAAAATGTAGCTCTTAAGCTCTGAGTTGATTAATTTTTTTTTTTTTTTGAGACAGAGTCTCAAGCTGTTGCCCTAGGTAGAGTGCCGTGGCATCACAGCTCATAGCAACCTCAAACTCTTGGGCTTAAGTGATTCTCTTGCTTCAGCCTCCCAAGTAGCTGGGACTACAGGTGCCCGCCATATGCCCGGCTATTTTTTTGTTGCAGTTGTCATTGTTGGTTAGCAGGCCCAGGCCTGGCTTGAACCCACCAGCCTCAGTGCATGTGGCTGGCACCCTACTCAGAGAGCTACGAGTGCCAAGCCTGAGTTGATTAATGTTGGTTGTACTTCAGAGGTTTCAGAAAGAGGTCAGAAGATAAGACTGGATAACATTGGCACATCACTGAAGATAAATGAATGTTGATGAAAGAATGAATGGGGTAGAGAAAGGCAGGCAGAAAAGTCAATCGGCAATGACCAGAGACTGGCAGGTGTGTGATTCCCTTCTGGCCTGCTGTCTAGACTTTCTTTTATACAACAGACTTAACATGCAGCATCACTAGCACTACAGAGCAATCGCTGCATAAATTCTGAGGAAATGACATATGAAATTATTTATAATCAGATTTAAAAGAAAGTCCTCATAATTAAAATATGACGTGATCATGTTAAACTTATTACTCCAAAAAGGTTCATATGGTTAAACTGTGTCTACCTCTCTCTTTAAGGTATTGTATCTCCTGCAATTTTAGAGTAATTAGCACAGTTAAAGAGAGGGTAACAATTAACCCTTTACCAGAAATATTATAATGTTAGTATCATGACATCTTCCATAAAGGTTTTGTGTAATATTCTTAATTTCTCTTTGAATGTTTTCATCTTATATTTTGACAAGTCCTCTCCCGCCTACTGAAATTTAAACTTGGATGACATATGGAATATGTTTTAAAGTTTTGGCTTAAAGATGAAATTATTTCTTGAGCCCTCTACTTGTGGGAGGGGAAGTGAGTACAGTATTTCTGGAGAACAATTTGGGAACATGTAACAAAAGCCCCCAAAATGAACATGCAGTTTAACAAAATAATTCTACTTCTTGGAACTTAACCTGTGGAAATGATCAAAGATAAAGGAAAAGATTAATTGACCAGGATGTTTGTTCCAGAATTATTAACATAGATAAAAACTATAAATAATACTACACGTCCCCAAACAGGAAAATTATGATGATATCATAATTATTTATTATACAATATATTATGTAGTTCTTCAAGATCATACGAGAAAAATCTACATAATGTATTTTTACATAAAAAGTTATAATACAGAATATAATTTGATTCAAGCGGTTTGTTTAAGATTATGTATATGCACAGAGAAAAGATTGAAATTATAAACACAAATGTGTAAGCTGTGGTTATTTCTGAGTAAAGGAATAATGATAATTATTTCTCCTTTGGTCTCTTTAACACTTTAAACCTTTCTATCAGAAAATTAACCATTCCTTCATAATGAGGCAAATGTTAAGTTAGTACTAGTTAGTACTAGGGAAGAGGCCAGACAACAAAGGATTAAACGAAATTTCACACCTTCACCTCCTAATTCTGTAGCTATGATCATTATAGGTTTGTTGCCAGATGCAGGTAGCAAGTCAATGTGCAGAGACACCAAGTGGTAGCAGAGAGAGAAGATTAATCATAGGGCCTCTGAATGAGGAGACAAGAGGAAACCTCAAATCTCCCTCCCCAGGAGTCTGGGGTCAGGGATTTTAAAGGGTTTGGACAAGTGGTGGGCCAAAGTGTGGGGACCATTGATGGGTCAACTTGTCCAGGGTGAAGTCATGGGATGAGGAGAGGCCCAAACTGCGTTCTTGTGCTGATTTGTTTTTCCTTTGTGGGAGTCTTCAAACTGCTTGGCATAAACTGTTCTGCTGGCATTCGGATGCTGAAAAACATCTCAAGCAATTTTCAAACAAAAGCCTTACAGTTCTAAGGTCAGATAGCCTATCTATAGGCGCGATCGGGATGCACGTAGTAAGTATTTAGGTTAATAAGCAGCAACAGGGGAGTGGACCAAAGTGCAGCCAGGTTAATGCTTCATTTGAATTATGTTTCTGTCCAGAACACGGCATGCAGTTTTTTTCAACCCTGTGGGGACAGTTTTACTTTAAGGGGGCGAGTGGAAGTATACAAGAGGAATGAGACAAAGCTGAGGAAAGAAAGGTGGGGGGGGGGATCCCGTAATATCATCAGTTAGGCATTCTTAAGTAGGACGCTACCTGCGAAATCTCCAAAAACAGAGGAGAAGCTAGCGTCAGGGAAAGGAGTGAACCAGATTGCACCTGCGTAAGAGCCCAAAGGGATGATTGAAGGATGGAGATGGAGGGATAAGTGAAGAGGGAATTAAAGCAGGCCTCTAGGGAAGCTGTTTCCCAGGCCCTGGCCAGAGGCCAGCATGCTGGGAGGCCAACCTCAGAGGGCAGGTGTTGACAGCTGTGAGACCTGCAGGGCCGGGTGGGTGGGGGAGGGGGTTGTAGTGGGAAGCAGAAGCCCTGAGAACCCGGGAGTCATGAGAAGGCTGAACACAGCAGGCTTCCTGGAGCTTCTGATCTTTTAGGATAAGGGAAAGTTTAGGTGGAATCTCCTAATTTTATAGCCTTTGGAATCTTTAAACTTTTTTTTTTTAACAATTACAAGAACTTATTGTATTAGAGAGTTTTAAGTTTATAGAAAAATTGAGCAGAAAGTAGAAAGAGTTTGCATACCCCACTCATGTCTACTATTCTTGATCCGTTGTTGTCAACTTAGGCCTGTGGTTTACATTAGGGTTCACTCTTAGTATTGTGCATTCTGTGGGCTTTGACAGATGTATGAGGACACGGCCTCACTATTACAGCATCACACAGAAGAGCCTTGCTGCCCTGCAATTCCCCTGTGCTCTACCTGTTCCTCTTTCCCTTCCTCTCGCCCAACCCCTGGCAACCACTGTTGATCTTCATTGACTCCATAGTTTTGCCTTTTCCAAAAAATCATAGAGTTGGAATCATTCTGTGAGTAGGCTTCTCAGCCTGGCTTCTTCACTTAGCAAAATACATCTAGGTCCTTCCATGTCATTTTATATAATTTCTCCACAGCTCTGATGAGGTGTGACTGGCATTCAGTAAACTGCACATATTTCAAGTCTACAATTTGGTGACTTTTCACGTGAGTGTGAAACCATCACCACAATCCACACAGTGAACATATCCTAATCCTCACCCTTGTTGTAATCAATCCCTCCCTGTGTCCCTGACCGCCACCCTTTCCCTAGGAAAACACTCATTTGCTTTCTGTCATTTGAGGTCAGTTTGCATTTTCTAGAACTTTCTATACATGGAGTCACAGTGTATATACTCTTTTTGTGTGGCTCCTTTCCCTCAGCATAGGCCCAGACAGATGCTTCCCCTGGATCCTGTAGGAGCCTAGACTTCTGGAAGCTGGCAAGTCTCAGGAAGGCAGCTAAAAATATGGAATCAGAGATTTGTCCTAATATCAAATACCCCCCTGACCCCCTGAAGTGTATTAATTGTGAAAATAGCCCAAAGTGTTCTTCTCTTCAGAGTCATGTTGCAAAGAGTCTCTATTCTCTTGAGTACAGACATGAAGCATTTTTACATCTGATACGATGACCCTCCCAAGCACGAGGGATCCCTTGGATGCCGCCCTTCTCTGTGACGGCCATGTTTTGATGCAACTGCCATGGTTTTGATTGAGTGAAAGTGTCAGACTTCCTTTGCTCTGTATTTTGACAACTGCAAATTATGAAAAAAAAAAGCATTTTCAGTATATAATTAAATGGGGAGGGGTAGAAATAGATTATGAAAGTGTGTGTTCTATATAATTCTAATTTGATTTTTAAAAAAGCTTATAAAGGAATAAATGATTACATTCATCTGGAAGGAAAAACATTCAAAGATTAATTGGAATAGTTTATGTTTTTCTTCTTCTTCTTTTTTTTTTTTTTGAGACAAGAGTCTCAAGCTGTTGTCTTAGATAGAGTGCTGTGGTGTCACAGCTCATAGAAACCTCAAACTCTTGGGCTCAAGAGATTCTCTTGCCTCAGCCTCCCAAGTAGCTGGGACTACAGGTGCCCACCACAATGCCCGGATATTTTCTTTTGTTGTTGCAGTTGTCATTGTTGTTTTAGTTGGCCTGAGCCAGGTTTGAACCTGGCTTGGTATATGTGGCTGGCGCCCTACCCACTGTGTTACAGGTGGGTGCCACCTTGGAATAATTTGTTGATGGTGAGATTGTGGGTGATTTAAATATTCTTTCTCCATACCTCTGTATGTTTTTCAGATTTTCTAAGATGAATGTATTTCTGGTTAGCAGAAATAATGTCAAATGACTTTACATTAAACCTCACATTTGGGCTTTTGATTTGGAAGAAAGAGGCAAGTTATTTAGAGTAAGTTCTCAATTAACTTATACCTTCAGGCAACTATAGTCATTGTTTAAACTCATTTATTCATTCATTCATTTACATATTCCTCCAACAAATGTGTATTATTCAGTGACAGGGTCTGCACCATGTTAGAGGTTGGATATAAAGATGAACAAAATGGTACCCGTTTTCCTCGATAGCTGACGAGGTATCCACGTCAATTTATTGATTGAAAGGGTCAGTCAAAGCGTTGCTTAAGACTTCCACCAGGAAGCGGGCTTTGAAAGAGGAGAACTGCTCCTGGTTTCAAAGACGAGAAACTCATTCCAATGACAAAGGTTGTTTTGCGTGATTAAGTTGGTGCCTCCATCCGTGAACTACAAGGACAAGGTCGGCTTGTCTGTGAGCGCCTCAGTGCGGAGTGGGCTGCAGCCACACCAATGTGCTCGCCAACTCCATTTTTTGAGAGATTTTTTTTAAAAGTTGACTTTTGACTTTATGATTCATATGCGTAGTTGGCACAGTCTCAGATTCACCTGCAGTTGTGGAAATAAAACAGACCTTGTGTGCCCTTTACACAATTTTGCCCAGTGGTAACGCTTTTCAAAACTATCGTGCACTATTGTGTATTCTGGAGATTTAATACCTAAGAAAATGAAGAGGAAATAACTTTGGTTCCTCACCATCCTTTGTAGGTACCTTTCCCTTTCTTGGTGCTTGAATAAAAACCTCCCTCAACATAGATTTTTCTTGAGATCTTAAAATAGTAAAATGTTTTCTTAAAAGGTTAAACACCTTAAATATGGGTTATTTTCTCGATTGGGGTAAACATGTAAATATGAAGGCATGGTTTCTAATCAAGTTGTGGGGACTCTGGGAACAGGAAAACTTAACCCATAAACATTAAATATGTTTGTAGGGGTCCGAGGGAGACTGATGGGAGGAATATTCCCGAAGGAGATCAATCAGCAATGCGCAGTCTCCTGGGGGCCTTGACTGGGCAGCAGGCAGGGAGCTCTGACCCCGGGAACAGCTGAGGTTAAGGAAGTGTCTGTGTCTCCTGCAAGAGCAGGATCTGCCACCCCAGGAGGCTGTAACAAGCTCTGCTGGGCCTTGAATAACTTACTCTAGACCACAGGGCTTGGTTGAGTTTCAAATGATAGTAGTGGTCTAAATGATCTTAAACTTCTCATCCAGATCTAAAATATTCCATTATTATGAGCTATTTTTATATTTGAAGGTCAACTAAAGCCTCCAGGAAATTATTTTGTTCTGTGCTATTTTTCAGTTTGTTTTTCTTCTTCTATTAGAACACTTTTTAGAAACATAAAGTCCATTAACAGTAAAATTTACATTTACTTGATAGCTGTCCCTTTTCTATTTCTTATAGGTGAAATGGAAGTCTCAAGCATTTTTTTTTGAGGGGGGTGGATTTACTTGGGTATGCGTGTGTGCATGCACGCACGTGCATTTGGTCCATTGAAAATAAATTAGTACAGATAAGATTAAATGAAAAGAGTTGTTTTTTTTTTTTTGAGACAGTCTCACTATGTCGCCCTTAGTAGAGTGCTGTGATATCACAGCTCACAGCAACCTCAAACTCTTTTGGGCTTAAGTGATTCTCTTGCTTCAGCCTGCCAAATAGCTGGGACTACAGGCACTCCCCCACAACACCAGGCTGTTTTGTTGTTGTTGTTGTTGCAGTTGTCATTGATGTTTAGCAGGCCTGGGCCAGGTTTGAACCCGCTACCCTCAGTGCATGTGGTCAGCACTATGACTCCTGTGCTACGGGCACCACCAAGAAAAGCAATTTTCAAAGAGAATGTCAGGCAGACACCATGGTTAGACGCTTTTTGATGGCAGTTATAAAATAATGAGCTTGGTGTAAAAATATCAGATTCAGGTTAAGGATTTTTTGAAGAAGATTTTTTTTTCCTTATTTTTAATGACAAAATTTATTTCTGCTGGCTCCCAAAATTAATAAGAGATGTCTATAACTTCTTTATCCATGGTCTCTTTGGCTTTTTCAAGCTCTGTCCTCACATATATTTGTTATAATTAATGATGGAGATTTGTAAGTTCCCAGGCTAACAGAATTGCATACCTATAAGCATAGGATCTTATCATTTGATTAGTTCAGCAAAATCTAAGAAAAGTTAACTTTATTCTGGATAGCAGTATTACATTATGGGCAAGAATATTTTCTATATGGTGGAATTAGAAATACTAATTTTGTTTCCAGAAGAAGAAATATTATAAAGGTACTTGTAATTAGATTCTACCATTAGATGTCTATCCAGGGGGTGCCAAGAAAATGCACACACAATTTAAAGAAGGAAAAACAGTATTAAAATTGTTATAGTCAAGGGCGGTGCCTGTGGCTCAAAGGAGTAGGGCACTGGCCCCATATGCTGGAGGTGGCAGGTTCAAACCCAGCGCCCTGGCCAAAAAAAAAAAAAAAACCTTCAAAAAAATTGTAATACTCAATATATACCAATAACAAAAGATGAAACGAACAGTGCAAGTCACATTGAGCACCCTTTGTAATTGCAGAAGTCAAATGTAACTTGAGTATTACAAATTTAATATAGATTTATTTTTCTTCTCTTAAAGTATGTATACATTTTTTGACAACTTCTGGTTATGTAAAAGTAAATGTGTGTCTGTGTTTGTGTGTGTGTGTGTGTGTATTAGCTGATAATCCCCAGAATCAAGGTTTTCTCATCAGGGAGGAGTTTTCAGTATCCTTTTGGGATTTTTCTCCTTTCCTGATCATCCATTGAAATAGACACCATGGGTGGCCCCTGTGGCTCAAAAGGGTAGGGTGCTGATCCCATATGCCGGAGGTGGCACGTTCAAACCCAGCCCTGGCCCCCCACCCAAAAAAAAAAAGAAAGAAAGAAAGAAAGAAATAGACATCATATGGGCTATTGACTAAGATGATGGATTTCCAAATAGTGACATAATGAGTCAGATCAATGGTTTGCCAGTACAGAAATTTGAGGCTGACAGTGGCTATAGTGGATTATTTTATGGAAATCATAATTATAGTCACTCTTTGCTGAGTACCTACTGTGCTAGACAATTTACGTGTGGTGCCATATTTAATCCTTGTAATTAAACTTTATTAAGGAGATCTTATCATTCTGGGTTTACAGATGAGGAGTTAGGCTGTGAGAAGTTAACCATGTCATCCACGGTCTAAACTAGGACATTTCTTGCTTCTCCATATAAAGTTTAGAATCAGTTTGACCTTATTTACAAAGCAACCTGCTGGGATCTTGACTGAGATATTCTCTTTTTACTACTTCCAGGAAGGTCTTCTCTTTATATAATGTCGCCTCACAAGATAAATTATTTAAAAATTTTTAACTTGAGACATTTTTATGAATGAATTGTTTTGAATAGGTACTATCTGTGCATGGTTCAAAATTCAGAATGTACAAAAGTATAGAATGGAAATAAGTCTCCTTTGCTCTGCTGTTCCCCAGCTTGTTTAGGCCTCCTTCCTGGGGACAGCTTGCAAGTAATTTCCTATGTGTATTCTGTATGTTTACACACACAGACCGTCAGACAGGCATAGACAAATGACAGAAACAGACACAGACACCGCCCACCCCCCCTCTTCACACTTAATGTTGGCGTTAACATTGTCCATTTGTGATTATGTAACTTAGGGTTTTCTCTTGACAATATACTTTGGTGATCCTTTTAGACCCATAACAATGTCTATTGCACAAATGTAAGCCTTGTTTGTACTAAAATTATCTCAGAAAGTCTACATTTCTGGCTGTACAACCTCTTATACATGCATAGGCAGTTTTCCCTGGGTTTAATAAGTGGGTGTGATGGGAATGATCCTCACCCTCCCTCAGCTCTGTATTTGGAAGGAGGAGTAGATCTATCCCTTACTCAAGTCAATCATTCCACTGTGGGGTACATGTACAAAAATCTAAATTGAATACTCATGTACCAGGATGAAGGAGAAAAAACAAAATGATGAGAATTAGAGGACACAGTGGGCAAAGCAAAGAACTGAGACGAACAGAAAGAGCGATGCAAAATCTGATATGAAAAAGTGTGTTTGATGTGCAAACCGAGCCTTCAGGACAGATTATCAAACCTGTGTGCAGGAGGGGAAAGCGTGCGCTCGGCTGAAATGACGGAGACCACACAGTCCATTCCTCACCCTTCAGTCCTCTGAAGAACAACTCACACCACCGAGAAAAGAAAAGCTTTTAGATGTAGAAAGCAGAATCCTTATCAGGACTGATGCCCAGCATTTAGAGAACAATGCGGACACAGGGAAAAAAGAATAATCTCTTTTCCCCATGATGTGGCAGCAGAGAATGGATAAAAAAAAGGATCGGATGGAGGCGTCAGACAGATGGCCAAAAACCAGAGGATTTTCATATTGGGAGGGAGGACGGAAAAGAGCAGGCAACGCGCTGACAAGCAGCAGCAAGATGCCTGTTTGCCCTGAGTTAGTCTTAGCCATGGCTCTGAACCATTTGCCATCCTCTTCAATTGCTTCCCAGGCTTTGAGCCATTTCTTCCTCCTTTGAACTTAGGGAAGGCACAGGCTGGCATCTCGGCAATGCGGTGATGGATGCCCACCCTGCAGCATTCGCTCACAGCTTCCCGGAGGGGTCTGATTCAGGCCTCGGGTCCTTCTTACATGCAGGATGGTGTCAGGTGCTGAAATGCCAAACAACAGGGTGCAGAATGTCTCTTTTCATTCATAGTCCTACCTCAACTGTTAAAGGGGAGGGTAAAATTGAATTGCTTTCTAATAAGGCACATTTCCACCGAGATTATTTGGGTCTATGGTACACAGCTGCCTCTCTTCCTTGGGTTCCAGAACATTCCATATAGTGGTCCTGGATTTGATGGCTTCCCTTGGTCTGAATACACCCATGAGATGTATCGTATCTCTTCCTGATTCTGCCATTCAGATTCTGACAAAGTCTTTCCCTTTTGTAAATAAGGAGATGTTTAATTCCAGTCGTGCTCATGATCTGAGGTCTTCTCAGCCTATGTCCTTAGACTCCCATTCGTTTATACCACCTTATTGGAGATTCTTCTCAAATTCTTCCCCAACCCCTGTCTTGCAAACAATTTGGCTGGGTGTTTATTACCTTTGCACTTATACAGAAAGACAGTACACACACACACACATATATCTCTGCCTCATTTCTCAAAGGATTTGAGACAAGTTAGAGAAACACAAATTTGCAAAAGGATAAAATAAGAATCCTGCAACCCAGAAATATAAGGGAAGGAAAATATCCGACTAGATCCTGCCTGAATTGGTTGCTTGATGGGGAGGCTGCAGATTTAGCTCTAAGCTTCATCACTTTTAGAAAGAAGCAGCACCCTAAGATTCATACGGTCCACAAGTCCAGGACAGCTGTTTGCTATGGGGAAAGACAACTTTCCTGGGTACTGAGCCCTGAAAGAAATCTCCCTCTGGATCTTCCTAAAGATGACACTGTGAGATGTACTTGATGATATAAAAATACCTCTCACGTTTCACATGATGTTTTCTCATAATACGCCTTAATGTGGGCTGATGGCTTGATACCAAAAGGGAATTTAATTGATGCAGGGCGAGGAGGAGCCCAACCCTTATTCTCAACTGCAGTCCATCTCCTGTATCAGAGTGAGGACTTCCTAATTCTATTCTGACCTGCTTAGGGCTTCCATTTAGGGTAGCAATCTTAAAAGAATCTATTTAAATTAGAAATATTGAAATTCCACGCAGCAGTTCCTTGTAATTTAAGTGAAATAACAAAAGGCAAGGAAATTACGCAGAGTGTGGTCACCTGCCAAGAGTAGGACATGGGAAAATGGGGGTCGCCACCAGCAGCTCAGTGTTGGGCACTGGGGCGGCTTCCCCAGAGAAGGCAGTAAGTTTGGCAACTCAGTGCAATGAACAGAACGTGACGTGGGCACCTGGGAAACACAGCTCTGTCGCAGAATTCGCTACCTGAGGTCTGGCAGCCTTCCCTTCTGTAAAATTGGGGTAATACCTGGTGAATAAATAACTAGAAACATTACAGAACAGCCCCCTGGCCTGGAGCCTGGAGCACAGCAGGGATTTAGGTGCTTTCTTACTTTTAAAATCATGGACCCAAATAACACACAAGAACGAAAAAGGACCCCAGTGACGCTGTGTGGATCACAACATATCCACCACTGGCAGCGCTGTCTCTCAAAATCCAATACAAATCTTTTCACGGTTTTGGAAATCATTCAATCACTTATTGGCAATTATTGACCCTCTTTGCCCTTTCTCACCTGCCAAGCATTGGTATTTATTATTCTCTGGCTCATTTTGTTTCCTCCACTCTCTTTGGAGGTGGGGGACCTCAAACTAGGTGTTTCCAGGAAATGAAGGGTGACCTGCTCTCATGGGGAAGGATCATGATTTGGGGGAGGGACTACTGACCAAGGTTCATTTATTCAACGAATGTTTTTCAAGGGCTTGCTATGTGCCCGACGCCCTTATGTGTGCAAGGCTGAAGGAGTTGCAGCCTCGTATAAGGCTTTTCCTTTAAGTACTGAAGCCTTTTCTTCTGAGCTTAGTACAGGAACACTCCAAGCTCTGCTGCCGTAGAAGGGCAGTAAGCTGCATAAGTTCCTCTACAGCGGACAAGCAGCCAAGTGACCGATGGCCATGGCAACCGTTGGAAGCACCCCTCAGCGCCCGAAACCTCTGTTTGACAGTGGGATGTAAATCTCTTCATGGTTTTGGAAATCATTCGCAGGGTCCTGCTCTGACTCTGACTTTGACTCTATCATTTTTATCAGTTAATTGGGCTAGGAAGACAGTAAGACAGGCCAACAAAATGTGGGGGTAAAACTAAGGGATGAATGAGAAATCACATTGGTTGGTACACGGATTTAATACGGCAATGTTTAATTGAGGCAAAAGTAAACTCTTGTATTTAATCTCTGTTATGAGCTGAACTGTGTTTCTCTCCAAATTCATATGTTGAAATTCTAACCTGAGGACCCCTGTATTGGAGACAGGGCATTTAAAGAGGTGATTAAGTTAAAATGAGGCTGTCAGGGTGGGCCTTTACCGCATCTGACTCTTGTCTCTGTAAGAGAGGAAATTTGGACATGCAGGGGACACCAGGTGCCAAGGTGCACAGAGGACGGACCCTATGAAGAGGCAGCGAGAAGGTGGCCGTCTGCAAGCCAGGGAGGGTGACCTCAGCAGAATCCAACTCTGTCCACCCCTAGATCTTGGGCTTCAGCCTCTGGCAGAAAGTACCTTTCTGTTGTTTAAGCCGCCAAGTCTGTAGCGTTTTGTTACAGCAGCCCTAGCAAGCTAATATAGATCCCCCCAGTCAACTCCATGAGAATTGAGGAGGGGATGGGGACAGAAGCAGCATCTGACTTTACAGCAGTCACGTGAAAGCCACCTGAAAATGACCTAAAGACTTAAGTTGATTTTTAACGCAGAAAATTTGAAATCTTGCCTGACCCTCCCCAAGAGGCTTTCCTTACAGAGCCCCTGTCTCTGAGAGCATCTGCCTTGGCGGCCACGGCCTTGCTTTTGCCCAGGGACTGTGAAGTAAGTGGGTGAGGCCAACCACCTTCAAGCAGTGGCCCGTCTGTCATTTTCCTTGCTAAAAACAAAGATGCCCCTTCACCCCGATTCCTGGAGCACACATAATGTAGAATATTTGTGGTGGACACAGAGCATGTGCAAGAAATAGACATTTCTTTCATAAGCCAATGAGATTTTGAGCAATGTCTGCAGCCTGACTTAGACAGCTGATGGATACAGAACCGACGGGGTAATGTGACTGTCAAGCGAGGCTCACAAGGCATTCTTCCCACAGTCGTCTTGGCTTAGATCATATCAGGGATATTGAATGAAAGTATGGGCTATATGCATTCAGAGGTCAGATAGCAAGCTGGGTTGTCCAGAAAAAGAGAGACCAGGCTGATGGGGGGATTTAAAACTCAGCCCTGTGAAGGAAAATTGAAAGAGACTGAAGATATTTAGGCTGAGAGAGAGAGAGAAGGAACAAAGGGAGAAAAGCCTATAGAAAATGGAGTGTACCTTTTCTAGGGGGCCTGAAGGGATTATGAAGGGCTTTTGATGGAAGTATTGGTGGGTAACATTTTTATTAAAGACATACTTTAAATTTACATTTAAATTATGCTCAATGTTAAATATTTCTTAAAAATAAGGAATTTCCTAACCCTTAGAACTGCTCCTGGTATGTAGTGAGAATGTCCTCACTAGAGGTATTTAGCCAGACACGGGTGGCCTCCTGGCAGAGATGCCGGGGAGAGAGTTTGTGGGTGCTGGTGATGTCGGGCTAGGGGTGGAGTGTGGGATGGGGCCAGTGGTCTTCAAACATTTCTAGTAACCAAATCTTACAGGAATCCACTGTAAGATGGATGTCCACTAAGATGACGAAGGCCAGAGGGGGACACATTTGGGAGGAGAGAGCGAAAGTTCTGCTTTGAAGGAGAGGTGAGAGATGTCGAGACCTTGAAGTGGAGACGACAAGCAGGACGTCACGAGCCTGAGACTTACAACTGAGGTCAAGGCCAGAGGGGTGGCTGGAGGAGTCATGATAGCCGGCATTTAAAATCTCAGAGTAGCTGAGTCATCGGGTGGAAATGAAAGAAAATAGATCCCAGGTACTGGGAGCATGGGGGCATCTGACACGAGAGTTGTTGACTTCACCAGTCTTGGTGTCCAAAAATTTGATTCTGACGTTTATGGTCCCCTGAGGCTTCATGAAACATAAAATAAAATTTCAAAATGTCACCAAGCTGGCATGAGGTAGGAGTTAATAAACCCACGTGGACTGACCCGAGGAGCCCCAAACACCCCCAGACTCGGAGATGTTGGGAGTTTTAGTCTACGTCTCTAACCCATGGTGTAGTGGATTGAATGGGGGCCACCCAAAAGATACGTCCGTGTTCCAGAACCTGTGAATGTCACTCTATTTGGGAAAAAAAAAGGTCATCTTTGCAGATGTAATTGAACTAAGAATCTTGCTCTGAGGTCATCTGGATTATATGAGTAGACCCTGAGTCCAGTGACAAGTGTCCTCAGTAGAGACAGACACGGAGGAAAAAGACAGAGGAGATGAAGGTGGTGTGGCTGTGGCAGAGATTGGATTGTTGCAACCTCAACCCAAGAAAGCCACAGAAGCCGGAAGAGGCGCGGGAGGTTCCAGCTGAGAGGTCGGGGAAGGAGCCCGTCCCTGTGCCACACACTGTTCTCTGGCACCTTCAGCTCACACGTCTGTGCTCCAGAACTTTGACAACATATATTTCTGTTGTTTTAAACCACCTGTTTTGTGGTAATTTGTTCCTGCAGCCCAGGAGGCTGGTCCACACAGTACGTCCTTTGCAGCTGTGTTTTATTCTGACTCAGTAGTTCTCAGCTCTGGCTGCATATTATAACAAACGCTGATGTCTGGAACATCTCAGGGACTCTGATTCACTGGATCTGGGGCACAAGCTGGTACTGGTGTAGAGGTAGATGTAATAACTGCCATTAAATGAGTCTCAACAACTTACAGTACAAAGACACATACAATGGGTATATTGCATATATATTGTGCCCAAGTATATTCTTCAAAACTGGCTTAAGCAGTTTCACATCCATATGGTTCTAAGTTCTGTTTCCACCATGAAACAGGCACTAGACAGCCCTCTCCCCAGTATGAAGGAAGGAACGTACACTCCGACAGGTGTGCAGATGGGCACGCTCCCCTTGCTGACCTCTGCAGAAGCACCGGGAAGGCATTGCTTTCTAGACTGAAGTCTGATAATGCTTAACTTTAATATAAATCAAAATAATTGTGGGCACCATTGTCCCCCTGCCTTCCATTCAGTCAGATAATGACAATTGTGAATTTCTGGTGGCATGCTACTTCGTGTAATTTTAAAAAATTTGCCGTCTCAATGTGCTGAGTGAATAGGAGAAGAGTCAATCATTATTCAGAGGAAAGAGGATTCTCAATTGTGGAACAAAGCAATTCTTTGTACACCAGTCCCAAATAAATGCTTCTTTATTTTTGAAGTTGCCTGACCTCGTGTAGCGGACTTCTTGCACACACGTCAGCCAGCAGTCATGAGTGCATTGCAGTCACCAACGTGAGCGTGTCTGGGAAGGGTCTTTGACCACGAGCTCACTGCATCTATTATTGACTCCCCGGGATGTCTGAGGTCACAAGTTTGGCTGGAGCACATGAGCCCAGATGAAGATGTTTTTTGCCCTCCTGAAACAAAGCCAGCAACTTCATCTCCTTCACTGTGCACTTTGGGTCATGTGCTAACGATGAGGATTTCTCTAATGCTAATCCCCCTAATGAAGGCTTCTCCCAGCCCTTACACAAACCCCACAGGCCCCGTGGCTTGGCAAGCCAGACGGAATAAAGGCAGCAGGGCGTTTGGCTTTTGAACTGAGTTCAAGGCAATTAAAGTCAGGAGCTGAGGAGGGAAAGAGGAGGTTTAGAAATACCAGCGTAATCAGTAGTGCGACTGGGTGCTCAGTAAATTAACTCATTAGACAAGGCCTGATTTAATGGGGGAAGATGGTGAGAAGCGCTCCCCTCATTAAATTTGGTTGTTAGAGGCGCTGCTAATGAAATTAACTTTGTGTTAGTTGTTTGAATCCCATAAAAGAGTGTGTGCATGTGCTTGTACACACGTGCACACGTGCAGGCTCTGTGATTTTTGTATTTTTTTAAGAAGAGGATAGGTAGGATAGACACAAAACTAAATACTTGAAAAGACTGAGTACTCAAGAGCCAAAGAATAGAAGATAGAAGGGCGAAGAGAGACAAGGAGGAGAGAGAGAGAGAGTGCTCCCATTAAGATAGCCATGGGCCCCTTTCGCTGGGCAGTTCTGTTCAGCTGCCTGGGCTGCGGGGTCCTGCCTGGAGCCTGGGCTCAGTTCCCTCGGGTCTGCATGACCGTGGACAGCCTGGTGAACAAGGAGTGCTGCCCGCCGCTGGGTGTGGAGGTGGCCAACATCTGTGGCTCTCAGGAGGGCCGGGGACAGTGCACAGAAGTGCAAGCCGACACCAGGCCCTGGAGTGGTCCCTACGTCCTGCGAAACCAAGATGACCGTGAGCGGTGGCCAAGAAAATTCTTCAACCGTACCTGCAAGTGCACAGGTGAGGCCCTTGGGGGCAGACCAAGCCCACGCTGCAAACTGGGTGGGGAGGGACCTCCTGGAAAAGAGCCCTTTCCAAGGAAGAGCTGAGACTATTGGCCATCCAAAGGACAAGCCAATTACGGTTTTGGTAGGATGCATAGTCAGGAGGGTGCTGTTGGATGTATCCTTCACGTCGTGAAGAGCATCTACTTACAAAAACTAAACAAATATTTCATGGGCCAAGCCTGGTTATATGAATGCATGCCAACATACATAAGGCTTGTTTGGTGGAAGGGGAAGTTAAAGAGCTTGAGAATTAGCTTTGAAACTCAAAGCAAGTCCTTTCAAGATGGATTTGGTGCCTCCCCTGAAATGGGTTTGCACTTGTTGAAGCGAGGGTGGGAAGCTTGGCATGTAGAAGGCGGGAGTTGAAGGCAGGCGCTCTGTGGTCCTGGTCTCAGCATTTCTAAAGGTTTGAACAGATCTCAAGCCGGGTGCATCTTTCTCATTAAAACTATGACGGCGTTGGAATTGTGCCGAAGTTGGAGAGACAAGACAACAGAGTGTTCTCAGGGGCTGGGAAGGGAGGGTTGTTCTTAGATCACAGCTGCTGTCTTTCTTACTTACTCTTACCTGTATCTGAACCATTACAAAATTGCCCAATACCCTTCCTCTTGTAGATGTGGGTCTCTCTCATCACCTGTTTCTTTGAGTCTGTGCATTTCATCTTCCTCTGGCTCTTCTGTGCCTTCTCAAATCCCATTTCCCCCCAGCTTTCAGCTGCCATGCACAGCGGGGATAAACTCGCAAAGGCTGTCCCTGCATTTGAAATACAAAAAACATACGTGGCAACTTCTGCAGAGTCCTTGGACACTTCCTATGGTGGCCAGCTGCAGGAGACTTTTTCCTTTTTAAAATCTTTTTACTTCTGTTCTCGTGTGATGCTGGAACATGGGCAAATTCATTGAGCTATGCCTGTGCCTGGGAAGCTCTTACTGAGGGAACATGCAAAGACCTGGGATATTGATGAGGGAAGGACATTAGATTTATTTCTTCAACTTTAAGAATTCTGGCTTTATAATCACACTGTAGTCATGTTTTTAATGCTGTGATTTAAAGGAATTCTTAGGTCTAAGGTTTGCCATGGGTGTTAGATTAGGAAGATTTTTAATAACAAATTGAAAATTTGCTTTTATAGACATCCGCTCCTAAATTCTCATGATTTCTCAGTCTTGGGAGGAGCAGGAGACGTCCTGTTACCTGTGTGAATAGAAACCACACTGACACAGTAACTTCTTTGTCCAAATCCCCCCAAAGACTTCTACAACAGTTATTTCTACGTCAATCCATGGTAAAGTGCCACAACTTTCAAACTCTGGAAATCTCCATCTTATAGAATCCAAGGGCAGGAGATTTTAGGAACTCAGATGTAATCGTTGACTCTCTTAGCACTGTCCTCTTTATATTTTTGACCTGGTTAGCAAGTTTTTTTTAAAGGTTGGGGTAGAAAAAGTAAAGAAGAGCAGTAATTGCTATTTTCCTTTGCTGAAGAAACATTTATAAATACTTCTCTGGAAAAGACAGGAACTTAAGATCACAGACAGCTACTTTCAAAACATAAAAAGAGATCCCTGCTCTAAGAAGTCAGGGGGCCAGAAACAGGCCCGTCCTCTAAGTCCAGGCTGTAAGGAAATCACACATTCAATGGCCAGCACAAGGAAGCAGGGCTTCCTCAAGTCACAGGGTTCTCATCTGCAGCCATTGCCAAGGCCACGATCCCCTGTGGATCCTACTCCCAGGCTGCGTCTCACTTTCCCTCCATGATTTTCTGGTCTCAAGGCTCCCAAAGATCCTCCTTTCTGGTAGCTGTCTCTCTGGAGATTATTTTGCCAGTGGAGTGCTCAAAACACTCCTGGGTCATCTGAAATTTCTTAAGGAAGAGATATAGATCAGCTTCCAGCAACCGGACTGTTAACAACTCTGAATTTTGTTAATTCATTAGAAAATAATCATCCCATAATTTCCACAATCATGAAACTGGTGGAAGGATTTTAACCTAATAAATAGAAACAAATACAAACTCAGGGATTAAATAAAAAATAAAAACAGCCTTAAATTCTCAAATTCTCTATACGGTTTCTCTATCCTCTGTAGGGATATATTGAAACATAAACGTTACTGAACTTAATTGTCAGGAATAGGTGACTTTTAAGAGGTTTTGACATTAGCCATTCACCTTTTAAGGCTTACCTGCCAGTTGGCATTTATGGGACTATGCCATTTGCATCTGTGTCTCTGGGCTTTTGAAAGACTTGTACGCCAAATTGTTTTGGAACAGTTGGATGAGAACTTCTTGTTTGTACAAGTGACTAAATGCCTCCATTTTCCAATCTCTGAAATGGGGATAATGATGAAACCACACTTGTAAAGTCTTTTTGAGCTCTGTAGATGAAAGGGCCCATGAAAGCATAAAGTATTGTTATTAAAATAATAGAATCTCTAATTAAAAGGAATAGGCTATTTAGACTTCCTTGTAAATTCACTAATCGGTGGTCGTTAAGAATATTTATTCTAATAGTTTTCTGAGATTCAGCTGATGCAGTTCGTGTAGGAACGTGTAGTGTTTAGCTGTTCTCACTCTCTCCAGTCCCAGGTCAGTATAGGATTTTGACTCTTTAAATGTAACTTTTGCTCAAGGACACGTTCAATGGTAGATAGATTGGTATCGTCTAAGGATCCATCCCCCCACCCCCCACTTCCCAATAAGATAACACAGTTCTTTGTAAAATGTCCCTCTTCTTATATTTTTTACTTTTGGTTGATCAAGGAAAAAAAATTAATGCATATTAAATTAATGTTAAAATGCTATTAGGAAATTTAAATTACAGAAATAAACATTTTGTGCACTAGGCATTCATGTTATTACAGTTTCTGGTTGTTCCAGTATTTTGACAGGTCCTGTAGGTAGGTTGGTAAGCTCAGAAATGGAAGGTGCCTGACGGCAGAGCTTTGCCATATTTTCTCTAACTTAACATGATAGAAAAGGAATTTTTTAATGAATAATTTCTGGGTCATTGGTGAGCTCAACTTCAGACACGTGTTTTCTTATTAGTACTCATGCATTGCTTTTGGGCAACTCTGGTTACTTTAAAGTTCCTTGTTTACCATAGTCATGAAGCATTTCTGATCTTCTGAGTCAGGATTAATTATTTTGTCATTTTTTTGGTCCCATGGAGCTTGGTTTTCGCTTTTCTCACCATTGGCCTTGTGTTGATATTGCTTTGTGTACATGTCCTTCATTTCTGATAGAAAAAGACACTGTGCCTTATTTATACAGATAAGTACACAAGACTACAGTGGGGCTGCCCAATGTACCCAACATAAATTGAAAATATCCTAAGTCAAAAATGCGTTTGGTACAACTAACCTATTGAACATCTCAGCTGTGAGCCTGGCCTACCTTAAATGTGCTTAGAACATTGACACTAGCCTACAGTTGGGCAAAATCATGTCACACACAGTCTATATTATAATTAAGTGTTGAATATCTCAGGCGGTTTACTGAACGCTGTACTGAAAGTGAGAAACAGAATGGACTATGGTTTCTACATCTTTTGTACCATTGTAAAGTTGAAAAGTCAGAAGTTGAACCTCATGAGCTGGGATCATCCTGAATGCCTTTTATTCAATTATTCATTGATTCTTTTATCACTTGCCCAGCCAATGTTTATCCAGTACCAGTTGGGCCCTTCAGGTCCAGAGAGGGGGATAAACTGATGCAATTCTTCAGTGGAGACATAAGGAAGACAGACGTGAAAAGTAACTTCCATACTATTTAACAAACGACATCTAATGATGCTAGGAATAACACTTCATATTACACTGCCACACTTACTGTGTATCAGTCACTGTTCTAAGAGCTGCTTATCAACCTGCTTTGTTTTCTCAGAAGAACTGTATGGAATGGAACTCTTATCCCCATATGACAGGCTCTGAGAGGTTTAGTCCAGAGTCACAAATGTGGCAACCCTGTCTGAATGCACAAAAGATTATGGAAGCATAAAGAAAGGCCTATGGAGGGTTTTTTTGTTTTTGCTTTTTAAATAGAATTTACTTTTTAGAGCAGTTTTAGGCTCACAGCAAAGCTGAGTCAAAGTACAGAGATTCCCTGAATCCCCTTTTCCCCACCCACTCACAGCCTCCCCCACCATCAAGACGTGTTTATTTTGTGCTGTCCTTTGGGTAGTAGGGGTTTGATAGATTATTTACTGGATAACTGAGGGAGACAATTAGTTACTGATGATTTTGTTTCTACCACCAAAAAGTATTAATAGTAAATAAAATAGACTAATCTTAAAATTCATGGAAGAAGTTGTGAATGACTCAGTTTCAACAATCAGACCCCCAAATTCCAGAATAAGTTTTATGCCTTTAAATGTAGGAATGTATTGAGTTCCTTCTTACAAAATACAGCTGTGTTATTCCTTAGCATTTTAAGAAATTAATGGACTTTATTTTTTATGGCAATTTTAGTTTCACAGGGAAATTGAGCACAAAGTTCAGAGAGATCCTATGGCGTCTGCTGCTCCCCCTACTCCACTATCCCCCACTCCGCTATCCCCCACTCTGCTATCCCCCACTCCCCTATCCCCCACTCCGCTATCCCCACTCCGCTATCCCCCACTCCCCTATCCCCCACTCCCCTATCCCCCACTCCGCTATCCCCCACTCCGCTATCCCCCACTCCCCTATCCCCCACTCCGCCATCCCCCACTCCGCCATCCCCCACTCCCCTATCCCCCACTCCGCCATCCCCCACTCCGCCATCCCCCACTCCGCTATCCCCCACTCCCCTATCCCCCACTCCGCCATCCCCCACTCCCCTATCCCCCACTCCGCCATCCCCCACTCCGCTATCCCCCACTCCGCTATCCCCCACTCCCCTAT
>CAUYQV010031747.1:0-54819 GCA_963574575.1 Galagoides demidoff | reverse complement strand
CCATTCTTGTGATACTTTGCTAAGAAGAACATTTTCCAGCTCCATCCATGTGAACATGAAGGACGTAAAGTCTCCATCTTTCTTTATGGCTGCATAGTATTCCATGGTGTACATGTACCACAGTTTGTTGATCCATTCGTGCATCAATGGGCACTTGGGCTTCTTCCATGACCTGGAATTACTAGTTCTTAAGACAAATTTCTAGAAGTAGAATCACTGGGGTGTAAGGACATACATATTTAAAATTCTAATCCCTGCTAAACACTAACGGTGGAGCCAACCCAGGCTCCATTTGTGCAGCCTCTGGAGACCATAACCCCAGCTGTGCCCCTAGTGTTGGTGTCTGGATCCAGCATTTCTTTTTTTTTTTTTTTTTTAATGAATGGTAACTATGTACATTAATGCACTTCTGGGGTACAGTGTGGGGTTTTCACATGCAATCCGAAATACTTCCATTAAACTGATCAACACAGCCTTCATGTCATTTTTTCTCAGTTATTGTTTTAAAACGTTCTGATTCTACTCTTAGAGTTTCACTTGTACCCCTGTAAGATAAACCTCAAAGATCCAGCATTTCTTGAGGGACATCTGCAAACTGGTCATATTCTGAAGTTTGTTCACAGCCTGTGCAATTCAACAAACTTGTCAGTGGGGGTGCGGTGGGCTGAAGGCTGGAGTTGTTTAATTTTGGAAAGAGAAGACTTTGGAGAAATGCAGGAATCCTCTAGCACTATTTGAAGGGCTGCCTCATGGAGAGAATGTAGCCCCTGAGGACAGAGAGTCATTAAAGGACAGAGTCTCTGACTCAACATGAGGAAGACAGTTTTAACAATTAGAACAACTGGTGAAAATGGAGATGTCCTTGTTGCTGGAAATGTTCTGGCAGAACTAATTGGTGACCTGCTGTAGGGAGAGACTCACTCTACAGAGTGGGGCACTGGGTATCAGCTCCCATCCAGCTTGGAGGCTCCTGGTCATTTATTGACACCTGGAAGTTAGATGGATGACGGGTTAGCATTTGAAATAAAAACAAAGAAAAACAGGCCCGTGCCCTCTAAAGACTAGATTGTCTCTTCCTGCCACCCCTGCCCTCTGTTTTGGCCACATTCCGAGGGGAAGGGGCCATCAGTGGCCCATCATTATCCACTTCCCCTGAGCATCTGGGAGGAAATGAGTAGCTAAGGTTGCTTATGGAGGCCAGGGAAGCAGAGCAGGAGTCAGATGGGGGAATCTCTTGAGTATTTGATGTCCGATGTCAGACTTGGCTAGACCTCTTGGCTCTGGAAGTTCACCATTGCCTAAATTCAGGTTTTAAAGGAGCCTGCTGCTTTTGGTCATCATGTGGTTGACAGGATGAATTGAGAACTGCCCATGTGGTGGCCAACAGCTGGAGGCTCCAGCGGGGCTCAGGCAGAGGACTGGCATGGGCTGCTGTCCTCTCTCAACCTCTAGAAGTGGTACAATTCAAGGGCAGCCCCAGTTTTTCAGACTTAGGACAGAGCCTCCACAGTCTTTGAGTGATTTTGGAGGTGGGGAACTTCTTTTGCCTGAGCCTCAGTTTCCTTGCCCTGCCCCCTTCTCTCTCCTGTTGAAATTTAGTTTGAGATTGGCACCAGCTAGCTGTTACACCTTGGGCCACAGAGAGGGCATGTTTCGGTTCAGATTATAGTCCTAAGACTCCAGCTGGTGATCGGAATGGAGTTAACTAGCTCAGGTGACCTTCAGAGCGAGGTGGGAGTCGGGGAAGAGCATGAACAGCAGAGTGGCACACTGGGTTGGCTCAGCCTTTTGCACCTCAGCCGCCGAATCTGCAAAGTAGAAACAACGTTCTGTATGAAATTCCTCCCGGCCCTCACTGAGAGCTCGTCTCAGCCCCTACGCTTCCTTTCCTTTGTGCAAACAGCTTCTCTCAAATCCCAGGAATAAAATAAATAAAACATCATTTTGTATTTCTATAAATATTATGTTATGTGATTAAAAAGATGTAGCTTAATACAGGCCCATGAACTGTTTATAGTTGTCTTTTTGTAGTTTCTAATATTCTTACCACATCAGCTGTAGAAATGACTGTGAATTTTGTTAATTAAAACTAATTTTGGGGCGGCACCTGTGGCTCAGTGAGTAGAGTGCCAGCCCATATACTGAGAATGGCAGGTTCGAACCCAGCCCTGGCCAAACTACAACAACAACAAAAATAGCTGGGCATTGTGGCTAGCATCTACAGTCCCGGCTTCTCGGGAAGCTAAGGCAAGAGAATCACCTAAGCCCAAGAGCTGGAGGTTGCTGTGAGGTGAGATGCCACAGCACTCTACTAAAGGCAACAGAGTGAGACTCTGTCTCTAAAAAAAAAATTAAAACTAATTTTGAAGCTGGGCATGGGGTCTCATGCCTGTAATCCTAGCATTCCAAGAGGCCGAGATGGATGGGTTCCTTGAGTTCAGGAGGTTGAGACCAGACAGAGCAAGAGCGGAACTCTGTCTCTATTTAAAATAGAAAAATTAGCCAGCATTGGCAGGCGTCTATAGTCCAGCTACTCAGGAGGCTGAAGCAAGCGGATCACTTGAGCCCAAGACCTTGAGGTTGCTGTGAGCTATGATGATGCCATGAGACTCTACCCAGGGCAACAGAGTGAGACTCTGACTCTTAAAAAATACAAAACTAATTTATAGAATTATTAGTAATTTATTAAAAGGGCAAGTTCAATCCTAATTTATATCCCTTATATTATTATATATACTTACTCAATTCTTAGATGTTTTTCTAAAAAAAATTAGCATTTCCAAAAGTAAAGTATGCCGTGCGATGAGTGTCAAAAGAAACTTGCTAGCTCTTTTTCCCCTCTAGATGCTGATGTTAAGTGATGGTCTCCTCGAATCACAGTCACTTTGGAGGGGAGGAGGGACTTAGGACAAAACTGATTGTTTCTGGTAACTTTCTAAAGGCATCAGGTGGCCAAGATGATAAGACATGAATCTGAACATGTCATCTCTGTAGCCCAAGGTGGAACAGCTGACTGGTACCAAAGAATGATCATTTCCTACTAATCTAGGCAAAGAATTATGTGGGTACAGCATTATGGGTATCTATGATTCCTTCCTACGTTCCCTCACTAGATCTTTCTGCCCCACTATCCTGATTCCCCCCCCTAAGAGAACAGAAGTTGGGCCTGAGCCTCCTTTCCTGAGTCCCATGTCCTCAAAGGTTAGGTCACTTTCAGCAGGTTAATAAGGGGTAGTGGGGCTGGTGCTATTTTGGCTGGGGTAACATGGGGACCTCCTCTGCCTTCAAGAGTATATCTAAGGGGCAGTGCCCAAAGCTCAGTCAGTAGGGTCTGGCCACATACACCAAGGCTGATGGGTTTGAACCTGGCCTGGGCCAGGTAAACAACATAGCCAGGCGTTGTTGCGGGCACCTGGAGTCCCAGCTACTTGGGAGGCTAAGGCAAGAGAATTACTTAAGCCCAAGAGTTTGAGGTTGCTGTGAGCTGTGACATCATGGCACTCTACTGAGGACCACATACATAGTGAGACTTTGTCTCAAAAAAAAAAAAAGGAGGGGGTGTGTGTATCTATGGTTCCTGAGTCAGAGAAGGCCAGTGGCCGTCTTCAGCATCGTATATCTACCTGCTCACAAGAGAGAGGCTCCTGCAACTGGTGGGGAAAGGCATTCAAGTCATTGGAGTTACTGGCCTGAGCAGCCTTGCCATGGAGCTGCTCGTGACTCACCAGCCTTTCTGGAACTCTGTCTTGGCCTTTGCATGCTCAGCCAATCTCTACAGAAGGCATAGCAACAGAGGGAGCAGAGCTTCTTGTCACAAGTGTGATAGGGCATACCATTCATGAAAACTTTACTGTTTTTCCCCATTCCTGAGAACTCGTCAAGTAAGATAACTATAAATAAGATATTCACCAAGAGCTGTGGCCATAGTCCTATGTCTGGCACAGTCTAACCCCAGTCAGGTGACGGTGATACTCATAATGATAGTTGGTAGTGAAACCAAACCTTTTTGTTGTTGTTGTTGGTTTTTTGTTTCTTTAAGAGACAGGGTCTTGCTCTGTCACCTGGGCTGGAACTCAGTGGTGGGATCATAGCTCGCTGTAGCCTCAAACTCCTGGGGTCAAACAATCCTCCTGCCTTAGCCTGCCTTAGTTCTGGGACTACAAGCACATGCCGCTGCATCTGACCAAGTTTTATGTTGCAAAATAAGGAGATTGAGACTGTAATGGCCCTCTTTTCCTGTATATCTCTGGACCTTTTTCTTAGGATGTCTGTTTTAGAATTTAATAAAGGAAAGTCCCTTAAATCAGGTCACCCATAAGACCCTTTTTGAAACAGACATGACATACCTGTAAGACTTTCCTTTTTATATGTGTATCCTAGTCCTATCAGTGTTGCAACATGTGACTTTCTCATCCCACTGGCCGAGCTACTCTCAATAGCCATAAATCTACATATTATTATGAATAGTATGGAAAGGCTGTCTGGTCTTAAGCACCCAGGACATCTGTCCTGACAACATGGTACAGATTTGACCCCCAAATGCTTCCAAAGACAGAAGAGAGAGACGTGTACAGCAAGTAGTTGGTGGGAGGTGAATTCTGGGGGCAAATACACAGTCGTTACTTGGTTTATGAGCTAGTCCCACGTCCTCAAAGGGCACCTGTAGTCCCTTAGTGGAACAGTTTAGATATCTAGGAATTCATTATTCTATAGAATTATGTGTCTTAAAATAGTACTTTTTGTCTGAAAGAAGTAGAACAGGTCACCAGATAGTTTGTTTCCATGTCACTGATGCCAGCTGAGTTCATGAACATCTTCCAACAAATAGCAAGGCATTGAGCAACACTTGGATAGGGCTTGCAAGAGCTTTACAGCAGGTTTAAGGAAATTAGAAAGTTTTAAAAAGAAGTTACTGTATATAGCTATACCCTGTATCTCTTCACTAAAGAAAGTTTAAGTACCAATATCTTAAATATAAACAATCTAACAGAAAGAAGCGAGATGAATTTTTATGAGTTCTCAGGGTGTGTGTGTTCTTTTCAGACACATGAAGATCCACGAGAAGGACCCTAACAGTGCCACAGCTGCGGCCCCACCGTCTCCTCTGAAGCGCAGGCGGCTGTCCTCCAAGAGGAAGCTAAGCCACGATGCCGAGGCAGAGAGAGAAGACCCAGCACCAGCTAAAAAGGTCCTCTTGGCTCACAGCGCAGACATGCTCCTCACGGGACTTTTGTCAGAGATGCCTCTAATCTTTATTTTCCCAGCATGGGGACTTGGCAGAGATCCATCCTAAGCTTTTAACCTGTGTTTTCCCACACTGTTTTTGTGATATGTTCTAGAAAAGAGTACCTGTGTGCGTTTCCTCTTTGGAGCTCCCCCACTGAGCCCAGAGGTGAAATGAAAAGCTTTTAGAATTGTCCCATGCTTTTAATGTTTTTTTCCCTAGGTAAAATGGAAGCTTCATGAGCATTAGGAACTCTTATCCCAGTGCTTGGCGGATACTGGGTGCTCTATGAGAACTTGTCTAGTGGGGGAGAGATTTTGGGTTGGATAGATGGATGGGTTGATGGCAGTATTAAGTGAGTATTTGTTGTGTGAATAAATGAATGGTCAGTTCATATATGCAATACCCTGGGGTGGGGAATGCAGTCCCTTTCCTTTGAGTAGAGGTCTTTAGATTTAGGGTTGCTTCTCTTCTGAAACCAAGCCATGTGGGAGACCTCCTCTGTGACTTCATTTTTTTCCTTTTCCCTAAGATGGTAGAAGACGGACAGTCAGGTGACTTGGAAAAGAAGGCTGATGAAGTCTTTCACTGCCCAATATGTTTCAAGGAGTTTGTTTGCAAGTATGGACTGGAGACCCACATAGAGACCCATTCGGATAACCCACTAAGGTAAGAGAAAGAGTGAGCTCTGGGTCTTTTTCATTCCTTTTCTTTTTGGCATTTTACATGTTCTTATTTCCTGTTACTCCAGCCTGAGCTCCTGATTGAACTTGTGTATGATGACATCATTAAGGTAGTTGAGAAAGGTGTCTGCGTGAGGAAGAGGGTGGGCTGAGAGTTATCAGAGGATGGCTGCAGCTGGCAGTGTGTTCACTCTGCCTCCTGTGCTTCTCCTGAGGCCCCTTGAGCAGGCTCCATTCTGCCCCCATGCTCTTATCACAGATGCTTTTGGACAACAGACATATTTTCTTTGCAAAGGATGTTATCTCCCAAATGCTTGTTAGCTGTACATGAGAATGTGGTCTGGATGGGGATAGCCCATGTGTTGCATGCCCCAACACAGTGCTGGATGCACTGGGAACTTTGGACTTGCTTTTTAGAAGTTGGGACTGAGCTGGACAAGTAGTAGCACAGAAACTCAAGAAATTATTTTGGGGCAAGAGAAAGTTCTCAGTGTAAGACACTCAATAGTGGAGCCTTTTATATTTCAATAAGTTAGTGCTAGAGGATTGTTCTGCTGCTCCGCTCCTATTGTAGGGTTTTCCCAGTTCCAGGATTTCTGATCCCCAGCCTTGTCAGGCAGAAAATGCCGGTGGCAATAGGACTTTCCAGCAGAATTCAGGGGGAACCTGTCTTTCTTTCTCTACCTTCTCTAATAACTCATCAGGCAAACAGTCCTGTGTTCTTGATGAGCACACAGATTTGGAAGTTTTTCCTACAGAATTGCCACTTTAAAAACGTTGGACTACATTGGCAAAAGCAAAACAGCCACATGGGAGCCTCTGCTGTGTTTAAGAGAAAGTAGCCCTTACTGGGCATCACACATAGCTGAGGGGCCATTGAAAACCAGAGGTGGGCCTTTGTGTGGTTGCAGCTTTGGGTCTTAGAAGATAGCTTGGAAATGTAGGAATTGGGATACCTGTGTATGTGAATCCCTGATACACCACCAGATAATCCTTCTTGAAGACATATATTTAGCTGTGATTTAGGAGTCACAAAGGGTCTGAGCAAGCTACAGACTTCTGTGTTATGGGGAAAAGCCAAATTATAATTTGAAGCCAGGTCAAATATCATTATCTTTAATCACATGAGCTTGACAGTTTTTCTCTTGGTAGGGGAAAAAGGATTTATGAAGTTCTATAAAATGTCTTTATGGAAGTGCCCACGGTCAGGATGCTGCCAGGCATATTGGCCTGGGCTGCTCACCAGGTCCCCACCCCAGTCCTCACTCTCTTCACATGTGCAGATTCCTCGTCCTCCACATCTTGTGTTTTTAAAACCTGTCTCTTAGCAGCTGATTGCTTCTGTTTGCCAAGAGCAAGCATTTGGCCCTTCCCTCTGTAGTCTCTCTAGTTCCATGAGCGTCAGGAACTTGACTTTATGGTTTCATTTATGTCCACAGCATCCCCAGGGTGTAGACTTCTGGTGGGCAGTGAGTGCAGAACAGTTTTGTAGACCCAGAGAGCAAACAGAAGCAAGGCCCCCAGTTGCTGCTAGGTGTCCCTGCCCAATAGCCAGCTAGTTCTCTCAGACTGGCCTTTTGGATAGGACCTGCTCCTGGGAGGGGCCAGCCTTCTTCCATCCATCCGAGCAGATGAGGGTGGGAATTGCACTGGATGCTGACCGTTCAGTTCATAATCAGGGCAGACATCATTTGGTGGTGTAGATGGGCTGTCCAGCCAGCAGTGGAGGTTTTCTTCACGTTTTCAGTAATGACGCCTTGTGTTTGCTGAGGGTTGGCAACCTGATGGGGACTCAGCCATTGCAGGCAGCCTCCCATCCCACTGGCTCCAAAGCAGCTGGCAAGGGGAAGAGGCCCCCTGGCATCCTTTGTGGAGGTGAACAGGCCATCCCCTGCCTAGTGGCTCTTTCTATACGTGTTGCTAGGTGGGGTGAGGCTAGGATCTGGAAACCAAAAGGAGCTGTTTACAGAACGTAGTTAATTCCCCTTTTCTCCTTTCTGCTCTGATGATCCCTATAATAGGCTGCTATCAGAGGCAGCTGAGGGCCGCCCCAGCCGTGGGGCCTACCCTGGTAAACTGGGACAGTAGCTGGTAGGAGAGAGTGCTCGTTAACCCCGAACTAAAATAGACACCAGCTCCATTTCAAACCCCAAAGGCAGCAGAACCACAGAGGGATGCTACCAGCTTAGAAAGTTTGTAACTCAAAACAGCTGTTGCCTTCTCTCTCTCTCCTGCCCTTGTCCCCTTTCCCTACCCACCAAAGCTGGCAAGGTGCCCATTGCTCCTTAATAAAAAGCATTGGAAATCCAAACCCCTGTAAGTGGCGAGTCTGTTTTCCCCCACTCTACTGTGTTTCCAACGAACAAAGCATTGGCATAGAACAAAAGGAAGACACAGAGCTGTTTGTAGAGATGCTAGCTCTTGGGGTCAGGTGTTAGTTGCACCCTGACACCACCAGTAGTAAATCATCCCTCTCCATACAGTTGAGAGAGTGAAGAAGGCAGAGAAAGGAGATGGTGTTTGGGATCACAGGCAAGGGGCTGAGTGTTCAGAGGGTAGGGGGTGCACAGAGGATTGCAGGGCACTGAACACCTTGCTGGCTGTCAGAACTGAAACGTGATGGCCGTACTGTACCTCCTATGTGAAGTCAGCTGGGAGGAGCATCCAGCTCAGCGCAGGCCAATAGAAATAGAATCCAAGCCATGAATATCGTTGGAAATTCTCCAGTAGCTATGTTTTAAAAAGTAAAAAGAGAGAAAAAAGAATAATCCTGTATTGATTGCGCCAATATAGTCAAAATGTCTCCAACATATAATCCAGGCATCCTCAAACTACGGCCCAGGGGCCACATGCGGCCCGCCGAGGACATTTATCTGACCCGCTGGGTGTTTTTGCCGCCGCTGCCTGTCCTGCTTAGTAGCCAACTCATCCCGGGGCCCGCAGTCCAGCCCTTCAATGGTCTGAGGGACAGTGAACTGGCCCCCTGTTTAAAAAGTTTGAGGACCTCTGATATGATGAGTTTAAAAATTGCAAGTGATATGGTTTACCTTCTCATATATTGACTCTGAAATCCAGTGTCTGTGGTGCAATCCCAGCCCATCTCCACACAAACCAGCCACCGTCAGGTGCATAGCAGCTGCGGAGCGAGTTTCAGACAAGCTACCTATGGTGGGGATGGCATGGATGCTTTGTCCCTGGGCAGTGGCTAGATGGTCGACGTGTCAGCACAGCCACTGTGAAACTTGGCCATAGTTATTATATAATCTTAGATGGCTCCCTGATTAAAGGAGATTGGGTAATAAGGAATGTTAACATACTTCACTTAAAATACATCCAACAAATGATGGTGTCCTTCTTGTGTACTTGTCCAGGCTTGAGGACAGCAGTGGTGTTTGAAACAAGGGCTATAGGTTAATTCAGAGAACTAGTGAATGGGTTTTTAGTTATGAAACAAAGTGCAGGGTTGATTGAGGCTCAAAAAGAACATGTTTGCTCATTGTCCAGGCAGAGGCATCTGGTTGGTATAAAGCTTCTCTTTTGGATTTTGTAGCAGAGGATATAGTGCTTCCCTGAGCTTCTCCTGGTCATAGCTGTACTCCGTCTGGTCACATTATTGATCGTGGTCATTTCTGAAGTGATTTTAAAGTTCAAGGCCATGCCCTCCAATCTGTGTCGGGAATTAGCAGGTGGGGAGCTAGAGGGAACTCTGGCAAGCCTCCTGGCTCTTTAGAGTAGGGAGGGCCATCCCTCTGCCATGCATCTTAGCAGTGTGGCCACCAGAGGGAGATGCTGGAAGCTTCTTTCTTCTGCGTTCTTGACTACTCCCAAGGAATGTTGACCTCCCTTCACTGAACACCCACCGCCTGCAGAGGGACCCTAAAACTCATCCATGTGGCATTGGTCCCACCTTTGTTGAATGTCATCCTAAAAACAGGAAAAATATTAATATGTGTCATCATCTTTTATTTAAGAGTCTTGGGGATCTGAGGCTGGCTAGGTGGAAACATGTAAAGCATTGTTGGGGGCAGCAGACCGAGGACCCATTGGGAGGGAAGGATAGCCCCCCGACCCCCTGTGTGCCATCCCCGGTAGGTAGAGGTGCCTTGGTCAAGACTACCCTATCCTCCACCCAAGACCCAGGGTGGGGACTAGCCTCACCCTTGTAAAGGCCCTCAGACTGCCCTCAGTGTGCTGCATGCCATGCTGGTGTGGTTCAGTAGCTGGAGCGGGGCACTGGGCCACAGTGTGCAGATTCCTGGGGTGAGGGGAGGGACGACTGCCTGGCCAGGGCCCTGTCACAGGGCCATCACTGTTGCTCACAGCAACTGGGAGAGATTAGTGCAGCTGTTGGATGTCAGTTCTCTGCCCTGGGATGGGCAGGGGAGGGTGGGCTGAGGGGAGAGGAATGTCTGAGCTGGGTGGGGCTCCTGAGGAGAGGTTGTTTGCACTTATTCCTTTGGCCTCTGGAGACAGAGCAGGGAAAACGAAGCATGAAATCCCTTTTAAGAAGGAATGCAAGTCTCTCCATTAAAACACTATAATGAGGAAGGAATTCAGTATCTCAAGGAGGTGGCCAAGTTGAGTTGCAGTTCTCGGCAGGTATTTTGCAGGTTCTGCTGATGGGGATTGTGGGGATTGGCAGGGTTAGGAAGTGCTCCCTGCTGAGCTGGTGTCCAGGCACAAGGTTGCAGCCCAGGTCATGTAAGGAGTGGAAACATCTGCCAATAGCTGTCCTCTGAATATGCAGCTTAGAGAGTAGTGGTAAACCAGCTGGTTCCATCTCAGCCCACCACCACCGGGCATCTCTCTGACCTCCGGCAAGTGGGGACTCAGTCTCCCCATCTGAAAGATAGATTGGAAGGGGATGGAGGGGGTGATCCATAATCCTCAGACTGTAAAGACCACCAAATGAATTGTTTTCTTCCGATACTATGATTTAGGATGTGTGTCTGTTTTAATATTTTAAACCTTCCAACATTTACTATCATGGTTAGTTGTGCCACTCTGTGGTCACCCTATTTTTTCTGGGTTTTTTCTGTTTTAACTTTTTTTTTTCCTGCTTATTATTATTCTTTTGGGTTAATAATAATAATAACCCTTTCAATGGAATTGAGGAGTCAAATTCCCAGGGCTTCTCCCGAGTATGATTTCCTAGACAGAGGATATGAAAGCAATTTATCCTTCACTCGTTATTTGAGTCCTGCCTCCCAAGCTTTATAATCCAACTGTGTTGAAAGTAGATACAGTAGAACCTCCATAGTTGACCACCTCCCTACATTGATCACCTCCTTAAACTGACCTCATTTTCATAGATGAGACATAGACCATGTGTACGTATCAGTACAGTAGCCTAGTTACTCATGTCGACTGCCTCCATATGTTGACCAGTTTGTTACAGTCCCTTGGCTGGTCAACTTAGAGAGGTTCTACTATATTTAGAAAGTTGAAGGGACTTGACACCTTGAAATAACCACACATCATTTTCCTAAAGATTTTAGGGGAAACCTGGGATTCTAAAGAAATGAGTTTCCTGATGTTTGAAATGTGCCAATGCAATTTTTTAAAAATATGCTTAGCATCAGAAGAAAAATAAAATTAACCTTTTCTTGCTGAGTAGGGAGCATTCATGTGTCTGTCCTTTAGCTGCCACTGTGGTTGAATTAATGGAATTATCTATCAGTGAGGCAGCCCCAAGGAAATGCCTGAGTGCTTCACTATCTCTTTGGGCTGTTTTATTAAGCTTTCATTGTTGACTTTGGGATTTTCATCTTGTTCTAGAGAGTTAAGGTCACCAGATAAAAATATTAGTATAGCAAGCACTGAGGGACCAAATCCCAAAGTTGTTCAGCCACAAGGTTAAGAAGGGGAAAAAAAGCTTTTAGTTGGTGTCATCATTTTCTATTTCTATAAATCACATCGCTGATAAACTTGCCTTTGGGCTTGACTTTTAATCTGTAATGTGTATACATGTTTCCTCCCCATGTTAGGTACTTCCCGAAGGTTATTTGGTGTCACCTGCTCCAGTTAGTGGTTATAGATTCCAGATTCACACTCTAGTGCTAATTAAGACTAACTCTGTTAACGGTCTTAGTTATTCCTGATGAATAACTTAGCCCTACTCTGAGCTGTCTAACTGGCTTTATTACTCCATATAGAGAATGTCCTTACCATAATTGCATATTTATCCTACCACATTTCTACCCCTGCCCAGAATTATGTGGTTTTCTTTATATTTTTATTTTATTTACTTATTTTTGAGACAGAGTCTCACTATGTCACCCTTGGTAGAGTGCTGTGGCGTCACAGCTCACAGCAACCTCAAACTCTTAAGCGATTCTCTTGCCTCAGCCTCCCAAGTCATTGGTGCCCACCACAGTGCCCAGCTAATTTTTGTTGCAGTTGTCATTGTTTTTTTAGCTGGCCCAGGTCAGTTTTGAACCTGCCAGCCTCACTGTATGTGGCTGGCCCTGTAACCACTGTGCTACAGGAGCCGAGCCACAATTTCTTTTTAAAAACGTGAACAAAGGAAAGAAAAAGAAGAATGTCTCCTCTTCTTGCAAGGACATTTGCTGTCTAAAGATATCTCTGTGCCCTGCCAAATTAGGCATGCTATAGCATAAGCAGTTCTCAATTCAATGACCTTTAAAAATTTTAATTTTACTTTTGTTTTTTTAAAGACTGAGAATGAATCTGAGCATAGATAAGAATGTAATTTGTTGCATTAAAGTTCTTTGAGAGCGGAAAGGACTAACCAGTGAGGGTGTTTCCTTAACCTCTGGGAGCTGGGCTTTTAGCCTCCCTCATCTTGCTTTCCCCTCTCCCTTTGGGGACTTGAGGCATGTGGTCAAGCAGTGGCTGGCGGAGGTGGGTCCCTGTGGCTGCAGGCCAGAGTGGAGTTCGGCTCTTGAGGAGTCCGCTGTCTCTTACCACAGTAGTATGGTGCTCCTTCCAGCTTGGCAAAAGTTAGAGCCAGTGTGCTGTGGGGTTTAGCTTGTTTATTTGATTTTTGAAGGAGAAAGGACAGGAAGAACTTCGGATGTAAGCGTTGGGAACTAATTGTTGCTGTGATGGCGCTTGATTACACCATCGACAACTGACCGAAAGGCACTTCTCTTAGCACAGACTGTCTGATCATGGTCTCCCAGCCCCCAGTGTTGGCAGACCTCTTGCTGCCATCTGTGGCTTGACACTCCTGTGGCCACATGGAAACTTGGCTCACCTCGTGCTGCTGGGAGGTGTTTCTCTCCCCTGGGACCCCAGTTGCTCCTCTCTCTGCTCCACACCTACCCAGGACCCTCAGTGACACTACAAGTGGTGCTAAGGGAGGCAGAGACAGAGGAGATAAGCAGGCAGCTGCTTCCCTTCTGCTGTTGAAGGAGCTGGGCTCTGCAGCACACCCAAGGCCACCACCCACCCCCCAGAGCTGCTGGAGCCCCTGCTCCTTATAAAGATCAGGGGCGGGGTGTCATTTATAGGGGTGGGGAGCACTCAGAGCTACTCCAGCATTCTAAATTAAAACTTCCTATCCTCTTACAGAAGCGTTATCTATAATGTACTAGAATTTAGGTGTTTTCTGGGTGAAATCAGTTCTGGTGTACTATCTTGGGATGCAAATGGCTTATTTCTGTGAGCAGTGGTTTGGAGTTCACATATTCTGAATAGCTTCTATAAGCTCAGGTTTGGCTGAATGTGTTTCTTGTGTTCCATGTGTCATCTCACCACAAACTGTCCTCTGGAGGTTTTTCCATGATGAATCTCCCCATACACAGAGTAACCTGTTACTGTATGTGATTTTAAAAGAAAAAGTTTGTTTTTAAAAAGGTCAGTGGGGCTTCCTTACTGATACCCTCTCCCCTAAATACCTTTACCTTACTGACAGTGGAGTTAGTTTCCATTTGGAAAAGTTGCCCTCAGTTTCTATTGCCAGAAAATCAAAAGGCAGCCAATCAGATTTGTAAAATTTCCCTCTGGCACATTGTCAAGATCTCTTGCAAAATGAAATTTGTCCTACAACTCTCCCCTCTCCTGTGACTCTGAGCGCAGTTCTACCCCATCTAAAACATTTTGCAATCATGCTTTTTTATGAGTTCCTGACAAGGTTGAAATATCCCACAAACCAGAGGTGAAGAGACAGTTATGGGGACCACCGGCAAATGTAGGGGTCTGACTACTGAGCATGGGCAAATCCAAGTGGCGTTTGCAAACACCCCAGTGCCTCCTACTTGCTCTGCTTCCAACAGCTTGGTCCACAAGTTTATAATGACCTCCATTGTCCTTGGAGAGATGCTTAGAAACAAAGTTGCAAAGTGTCCTTCCCCTGGCCTTGGAAGGGCTGGTTGAACCCAGTGTCTCCCCATGATAAAGGATGATCCAAGTGTTTCTGGGCAATGGTCTTCTACACTGGTTTTGTTTAAGATCTATCAACAGGTGCTGAATGTGAGGTCGGGAGGAGGCAAGTGTTTCTCTGTGGGTCTTCCTTTCTTCCTTTTAACTAAGCTCACAATGTGCTTCTCGTTTCAGAGAGGGATTTTTTTTTTTCTTTGCAACTTCAGAGCCACTTAGTTGTGAAATGATGTTCTATATCTTTTTAGAAATAGGAATGTCTTGGTTGAAATCCCATGAAAAGAGGTGGGGAGCATGGCTCTCAACCTTGCTTAAGCTTCTTTTAAGAGGCTGAGCATATGTTCAGGCTGAGACAATATGCCTTTTTTTCTGGGGGGGGGGGCAAAAGCACGTGGGACAGGACAAATTATTGGCCAAAAAGAATAATAATTTCTCCCAGTGTGTCTCAAGATTAAACAGAAGGATGAAGTTCTTTTTTTTTTTTTTTTTTTGAAGACAGAGTCTTACTCTGTCGTCCTGGGGTGACTATGGTGTTATAGCTCATGGCAACCTCAAACTCTTGGCCTCAAGTGATCCTCTTGCCTCAGACAACCAAGTAGCTGGGACTACAGGTGCCCACCACAATGCCCAGCTATTTTTAGAGACGGGGACTGCCCTTGCAAGAATGAAGTTCTTCTTGAGAGTAAGAAGACAGAACACATCCATTTGAAATTAAAACTCAGTTTTTCTTGCATTTTTATGGTTGATAAAATGTTGTAGGAAATGGGCTTTTCCTTATTTCTTTTTTGTCCTAGCAAGATAAAATAATAATGGTTAAATTTGAAAAGTACCTTTCAGTCTTCAAAGCACGTTATCTGTTATTCACCTTTACAGAAGAGATCCCCCTGTTTCAGATAAGAAGGGAAAGAGATTTTATATAAAGAGGAGCACAGTATCAGCAGTTTCTGTTCTCTGGGAGCTCGGATGGGGTTCTAGCTTAAGATGTTTCTAGATTCTAGATTTTTGTACTTAATACCCACTCTACGTTGTTTTCTGAACTTGTCTAACTGTAAGAGTCAGGTGGTGTGCTTGTTCATATACAGATCCTTACACTCATCCTCAAGCTAGTCTGATTTCAGCAGGTCTGGAGTGGGATCCAGGGATCTGCCTTTTTAACAGGGTCATGAGGGGATCTTATCTCAGGCATGTTTGGAAAATCTCACATAGCCAGCAACTAAAATGCAGATGGAAGTAAGTTGTTCAAGGTCACACCCTGGTGGCTGTGGTCCCCTAGCACATCCCCCTGCCCGTCACTGTGTTCCTCTGCCTCCCACAGGGACACAGAGCTGTGGCTGGTACTGGGTAGTTCTGCCATGTGCTGACTGAGCACCTGCTACGTATGAAACTTTGTCCAGAAACAGGAGGGATTAGAGGGTGAGTGAAAGAGTAGAGAAAGAGATAGACACAGAGATAAGTGATGAAAACACCATGTTATTAAAAATTCATCGCTGCCATAGAAGCACAGTGCATAAATCTAATTGCCATAATAACAGGCATTTCCATTCCCTTTATAAAACTTACTTGTTGATATCATGCTAAATATTCATGGCCAGAAGGCTGTGCACAAGTACAGTTGTCTCAGAAATGGAGAGTAATGGAGAGTGTTCAGGAAGATCTCGGAGTGGGGGCAGATGGAGAAGAAAGGAAAATCTCTGGGGTGAGGAGAGGGGCAGAACTTTTAAAAAGCTCATCTTTTAGAAATTTCTACTTTTATATTTTATAATATACCTGGCATATTACATGTAGAAGGTACCCAAAAAATGTATACACGTTTTAAGAAAAGAAAACACTATATTAAATTTGTGATATTCAAGTCATGTTTGACTTCTGCAGTTACGAGAGGTATTCAGTGTGACTTGTGTTCCTCTTTTATTACATATTGAGTATTACAACTTTTTTTTTTTTTTTTGAAAAAATGTACACTTTATTGGCTTATTATTTGACATTTGATGATTCCATAGACATGGTTCTTTAAAATTTCATTTTGAATTCTAGCTTAAGGTCAGAGATCTCTGAAAGGGAAGCGCTGATTACCAACTAGTACACACAGCCTGGGCACCTCCGTCAGCCCTGCCCAGCCCCTGCATTGTAACCTCACTTCTCCCCTTTTCTTGGCTGCCCCTTGGAAGATGTGGAGTCATTTCAGATCATATCTGAGTAGGTGAAAGTTAATGATGATGTGTTTCCTCTGATTCCCTTCTCACTTGAACTACATTTTGCATCTGAACAGGTTTATCTTTTCACCCTAAGACATGGTAAACAAAACACAGTCCCTCTAATTTCCTTAGGACCATTGCTAGTCTAGAAAAATTACTTCAACAGACAAGGAACTTCATAGTCTTCTTCCAACTACTCTTCTCTCCTCCTCCTCTCCCTCCCCACCTTTCTCTCTCTCTTCTCCATACCTCCCATACATTACAGAATAAGGAACACAAATATACTGATGCATCTTCCACTGTGGAAAGGGAACGGAGGAAGAAGCTACCAAATCCTGAGCGCTTAACACATGTCATTTAATCAGAAGGCGAAAGTTGAGAGTATTACAACTTAAATACAGTTGGTATTTCTTTCTTAAAATGTGTATACATTTTCTGTATTCAGAGGCATCCTCTGTATATACATGTAAAGGTGTGTATAAACACATACGCATATATACACATTTCTCAGTTAAAGAGCAAATAGATATAGGCCATATGCTCAAATTATTTTGCTGGTAAGATGTGGTACACAGCTCAGAAAGTTTGCAGCTCACTTCTCGGGCCCACCTGCCCACCTTTTGTAGTTTACTTGCATGCTACCAGGAGTTAGCATTATTTCTTCCCAACCTGTTTGTGTTAGCAATGCTTGTAATCATTTACTATAATTTAATTAAATTTTATATGAGCCAGTGAAATATTGTTAAAGAAAAAAAATAGTGTCTGCAGAAGGTTAAATTGGAAAGTGGAAAGCCTAGTTTGCAGTGCAGATTGGAATTTTTTTTTTTTAATTGCTATCACATCTAGGGTAGCCAAGCTACCTGTGCACAGTGGAGAGAAATAATCATAAAAATCTATGATTCTGCTTTAGTTTAGTTTGCAAAAATCTAAGTTCTTGCTCCACTTTAAGGAATTCAAAACTGAAAATCAAAGATGCTGTATTATGAGTATAATTCATGCAATAATAATGACATGGAACTCAGTCAGTGGAACAAGACTCAAACACGAGATCTTGGCCTGCCGTAGAAAGTTTGGTTGAAGGAGCACAGTTGGTTCTTCTTACTTGTGTTAGTTAGATTCCATAAAGTAACTGCAGAGAGAGCAGTAGACTGCTCCTAGGGTTAAGTTCCTGAGTGCCTCGCCTCTAGTCACCTTTTTGTCAATTGATGAATATGTAACCCTTTTTTTAATGTGTTTCTGTTTAAAGGTACCTTATTTAATACATAGGGTTGATTCATTAACTTTGAACTGAGTGGCCAACAGCACCATCACGTGTGCCTGAATGAAGTTATCTAATGCACGTGCTTTCTTCACCAGGCACACCACACAACTTCTTTTGCTTAGGGACACTAGACAGCACTTGAGCACTATGCCTGGGGTCATTTTAAACATTGAAAGCACCATCAAAAGACCAGGGCACAACATAGATAGCAAAAGGACATTTATTTACAGTAGGAGAGCTGAAACGAAGGTAGAGTCTCTTCAACCTCAGCTAGAAACGTGTGTGTCAGGCAACTCGAAGTTTTCATTATTCTGCACATGTCAATGGAGGACCACACAAGCTCCACGAGTTTTGATTTTGGATTTACAAATAAATTTTACCAAGTAGGCAAATTTGTAAATACAGAATCCACACTAATGAGGATCATTACGATATTGTTCGTTTACGTTATATGCATAATAGTATGTTTTAGACATATCATTGTGTATGTGTGTTTGGTTTAATATAATATTTGAGGTACGTATGACTTATTTCGTGACTTCAAAAGCGCTCCTTTTACCTTGCTTTGATTAGCAAGCCCTTCTCTGCCAGGTGGAAATCAGAGGAGAGGCGGGCTAAGAATATATGCCCCACTTTCAGGTATGATCGAATGATCACAAACTCTTTCATTCTTATGAACATTTTTCATCTTACTGGATTGTTTGGATGAAATGAGCGTAGCTGTGTATTGCAGTGTCACAACATCCAGGACAGTGCCCAGCACTAATAAAAATCAATTTAAAATATACTGCACAAAATATGTCTACGTAGTAAGTGCTGATTATTAGAAGAAGATTGAATTATCATAGATATCATGGGGGGAAACAGCTGCAGGATCCTGGGGTGACAGTTCTCGCTGCCTTTATTCTTGGCTTGAGTCTTTCTTCCTTCCTCCTTTTTTTTCACTTCTCAGGGAAGGCACAGACCGACTTCTGGGCCCCACAGGTCCCATGAACTGTCTGGTTTATAAAGTACTGAACCAGATGGTGCCATAGGCATGAGTGCCCAGCCTGTCCTGAGCATAAATTTCATGTTTGTAGAGTCTTCCCAAGCCCTGGCCCCAGCGGCTCCCTTCACACCTCTGGCACCTCCTGCTTTGTCCCAGAGGCTCTGGTCCTGTCATGGGCTAGCTAGAAGAAACTTGATCTTGCTAAAGAAATGGGCTCCTTTACGTGATGACACATGTGCTACAAGAGCACTCCATATTGGGGCTTATCATCTGGAGTTTTTACAATTTGAGCCCTCCCCCCCATATGTCTGCTGTAGGTGTGGTCTGGACATTGTTGAAACTGGGGGAAAGAGGCAAAAAGTCAGCCCACTCCTGTTAGCCATTTGTTATGCATTACATTTATTTCTTTTGGACATAGAAAGGAGTACTTCAAACATACACAAATGTAGAGAGAACAGTATGAACCCCCATGTGCCCTCACTCAGTTTCAGGAGTTAACAGCTCACAGCCAAGTTCATTTAATCTCTTTCCCAGCCCAGATAATTCCAGAACAAATCCCAGGTACTCCATATTTTATTTATAAATATTTCATTACATATATATAAAAGAAAAAAAACCTTTAAAAAGCCAAAATACTATTATTATAACTAAAAAATTCATAGTTATTTCTTAAGATTATCAAATATCTAATCAGAGTTAAATTTTCCCAATTCAGACAGTTCTGTCAGCTTTTAGCCCAGTTCAGAGCTTTTAGCTGACTGGCAGCCAAGGTGAGGATATGGAGTGTGCAGTGAGTGTAAGCCTAGGAGGCTCGAGGTCAGGGTGGTAGAAGAGAGGGAATCCCATTTCCAGTGCAAGAGGACAGGATGGAGGCTCTCAGTGGCCTCCAAAGGTTACTGTCCCCTCTGTGTGCAGCTCAGAACCTTGAATATGTTTCAGCTGGAAAAACCTTGCACAGAGTAGCTGTGTCTATTCTGCTTTCTTGTTGAATCTGTCTCATAGCCTATGACATAGACCTCTGGAAACTTGAGTATCTGGGCCCATAACATGAAGACTTTTCAACCTCCAAAAGTATTCTGGGTTGTCTGAATCCATTCTTTTCCTGGATCCTTAACCACACTGGTGAGCTCAGCAGAATCCCCTCAGAAGAGGCACTGTGGTGTCTGTGGCTCGTGGGAACCCAGTATTCTAAATGCAGTCGAGAGACAACCGGTATCTTGCTGGGGAGAGGCCGCCACGCTTACAGAGGAGACAGGGGAGGTGGATGCAGGGCCGGATTGAGTTGTGCCACACCCACCACCACGTGATGAGGCAACAGGCTGCACATACCGGGCACTTCTTTCTTTCAGCACTTCATGGAAGTGCGCTCAGCTGCTTCTTGGGTGATTTTGTTATCTCTTTAATTTCAGAGAAGAATTTCAAACCAAAAAAAAAGTTTCCATTGAGGTGTATGCAGTGTAAATGTGACCAAGTTGCCTCCTCTCTAAGACAAGAATAACAGAACCTATCTTAGAGGTTTTGTGAGGTTCAAATACATTTGTATGTGTCAGTGTATGGAATGACGCTTGGCACACGGCACTGTCTAACAGAACTTTCTGCAGTTGTGGAAATGTGTTACATCAGTACTGCCCAATACATTTGGGCTCTTAAAACAGGCCAGTGTGACTGAGGAAATTATAACAGCCACATGTGGCTTTAGTTGCCACTGTATTCATTGCAAGTCTAGGGAATGATGTTAATGTCATAATTATCATATCTTTTTTTTGAGACAGAGCCTCAAGCTGTCGCCCTGGGTAGAGTGCTGTGGCATCACAGCTCACAGCAACCTCCAACTCCTGGGCTTAAACAATTCTTTTGCCTCAGCCTCCCAAGTATCTGGGACTACAGGTGCCCACCACAACACCTGGCTGTTTTTTGGTTGTAGCCATCATTGTTGTTTGGTGGGCCTGGACTGGATTCAAACTCACCAGCTAAGGTATATGTGGCTAGCACCTTAGCCACTTGAGCCACAGGTGCCAAGCCATATTGTATCTTTTTTTTTTAACTTTTATTTTTATTTATTTAAATAATTTTGCAGTTTTTGGCCGGGGCTGGGTTTGAACCCACCACCTCCAGCATATGGGGCCAGTGCCCTACTCCTTTGAGCCACAGGCACCGCCCATATTGTATCATTTTTAACATAGTTGTCAGTGAAGACCTAGAATTCAAAACGCAAAGACAGTCTTATAAAGTGGTTTTTGCTAATAAGCATCTGTGTGGCCCAGAACATTTAGGATACCAAAGATTGTCTCTAAAGTGAAGGGTCATGATTTTGGTAAAAACCTCTTTCCCCAAGTTTCAACAATGTCCAGAGCACTATCATGATTTTCAGGTAGTCTGCATTTGTGAGAATTTGTGAAGGGAAAAGAGACAGTTTTGTGACTGAGTGATTAGCAGGAACTTGGACTCAACGTTTTGCCTTTACTTCTTACTGGGTATGTGATCTCAGTCATGTGATCACAAGAACACTTCTGATTCTCAGTGTTTTCATCTGTTAAGAGGAGGGTGGTGACTTGCAACTGCCTGCTAAGGTTGTCGTCTGTGCTGCTCTGGCGGGGTGCTGTGCACTTAGCATGGGCACGGTACACAAGAGCTATGGTAATTTTTCAGGACGTGATGATAATTTCATAATATGATACATAATCACTGTCACTTTTAATTCAGTTGAAGAATTTAAAATAATCATTTAATCCCTATCAGATGCCAGGGATGCTGATGTGAATGCTGCTTTTTTTTTTTTTTTGAGACAGCCTCAAGCTATCCCCCTGTGTAGAGTGCAATGGCATCACAGCTCATAGCAACCTCCAACTCCTAGGCTCAAGCGAGTCTCCTGCCTCCGCCTCCCAAGTAGCTGGGACCACAGGCGCCCGCCACAATGCCATTTTTCTGGTTGCAGCCGTCATTGTTGTCTGGTGGGCCCGGGCTGGGGACCCGAACCCACTACCCTAGGTGTACGTGGCTGGTGCCTTAGCCAATTGAGCCATAGGTGCCGAGCCGAATGCTGCTTTTTTGACTTTTAAACACTTACACAGTAAGAAGAAAACATTGAACTCAGGGAAGGGGAAAACTTCTAACATAACCCCTCTATGTGTACTGCATGACTCAGGTAAGAACACGCAGCAACGGTAGCTTCAGGTTCCCAGCTGTCTTCTCATGGTACAGACACTGGGTATTTGGTCATACATACATCTTGTACTGCCTGAAAAGATTGGATATCTAGAAGTTAAAAAGTTTTTAGTGTTAACCACGCAGACTGGCTTCTTGATAACCTATCGTTATTATTTTGTTCAATTGAAATGAAGCAACAACAAAAAAATGTAGCGAGGCTAATGGACAGGGGAAACGATGCCTCAGCTGCCGCCTCATGTCCTATCCCACTCTTCTTTTAGATGTGACATTTGCTGTGTCACCTTCCGAACACACCGAGGACTGCTGCGCCACAATGCACTTGTCCACAAGCAGCTTCCCAGGGATGCAATGGGAAGGCCTTTCATACAGAACAACCCTTCGATTCCTGCTGGCTTCCATGACTTAGGATTCACTGACTTCTCCTGTAGGAAGTTTCCTCGAATTTCTCAGGTATTCTCATCAGCCTGTGGGACCAAATGGCAGCTGCCTCTGTGGTCCACGTAGTTGGACTAAATTTCCTGTTACTTGGGTGTTTCTTTGCCTTAAGATAGTGTCAGTTGGTGTTTGTTTTTTTCATTGCGCCTTTTCTCTTAAAATTCAGCTTGTCCCTTTTAGTCTTCCTTGGGTTATTGGGTTGAGAGGGGTGGGCAGTCTTTTATTTTGAGTTGAATTTTTATTAGCTTGCGTATGAATCTAGCTCATCCATGCCATTTGCCTGTTCTTGGGGCTCTGGGATTTAAAGTTGGGAATTGTAAACCCTCCCAGCCCTATCATAACTTGAATTTGCATTTTTAAAATTCTTTAGTATCTGCATTACAGGTAAATCTTTTCAGCATTGTAATTTCTATTAAAAATGATTTGGGGTGGCGCCTATGGCTCAGCGAGTAGGGTGCCAGCCCCAATATACCGAGGGTGGCAGGTTCAAACCCGGCCCCCGGCCCCCGCAACAACAACAATAACAGCAAAACTGATTTGGGTCCTTATTGACCTGAATTAGAAAAACACCATATTTGTTCTGTACTTGTAAAGCATCTACTACTGGTCTGAAAATACCTTTTTCCCCCTTTTTAAAATTGAGATCGAAGATATCAATAGTGGAGTTCTTCCAGGGCACATGCCTCATGCTCAGTGGGCTATGCATATACCCTCACATCCCCCAAAGACATTACTGCAGGCCCCTGCCAGGCCAAGTCCCCTGTCCCACAATCACAGAGGTAGCTTGTTCTCTGTCACCATCAGTTAGTTTTGCAAGACACCCATTTCTTAAAAAGAGGATTAATTCTACCTTCATGATATTGTTACTTAAATGTACTTCAATTCTCCTTTGTTGAGATATACCCTGGGGAATGACATCATTCCTTAAACAAATGTGATTCTTAAGATGCTTTGTGGCTTTTCTTACTCAATCTGGGGTCAACAAGCTGATGGTCTCCTCCTTTTTTATTATGTAGAAGAGCTGTATACTGGGGCATCCCTGTTTAATGATTCTTTCCCGTCCTCACTTTTGTTCCCTTGCTTTTGCTGGTGGTTTTCACACAGGCCTGGTGCGAAACGAACCTACGAAGGTGCATCAGCGAGCAGCATCGCTTTGTCTGTGACACCTGCGATAAGGCGTTCCCCATGCTCTCCTCGCTTGCCTTGCACAAGCAGACCCATGTCACCGAGGACCAGGGTCAGGAAAAACAGCAGGTCAAGACCCTGCCTGGTGATGCCCTGGACCAGAAGGTCTTCCTGGCCTTGTTGGGCCTGCAGCACACCAAAGATATAAGGCCTGCCCCTGCTGAGGAGCCCCTGCCAGACGACAACCAGGCAATACAGCTCCAGACACTCAAGTGTCAGCTACCTCAGGACCCCGGCTGCACCAGCATGCTGCGTCTGTCTCCTTTTGAAGCTGCTTCCCTGGGCAATTCTCTCACTGTCCTCCCAGCAACCAAGGAGAACATGAAGCATCTGTCCCTGCAGCCCTTCCAGAAGGGCTTCATCATCCAGCCAGACAGCAGCATTGTGGTCAAGCCTATCTCTGGAGAGTCAGCCATTGAGCTGGCTGACATCCAGCAGATTCTGAAGATGGCAGCCTCGGCTCCCCCTCAGATCAGTCTTCCGCCTCTCTCCAAGGCCCCTGCTGCCCCACTGCAGGCGATTTTTAAGCACATGCCCCCTCTGAAGCCAAAGCCCCTAGTCACACCGCGGGCGGTGGTGGCCACCTCCACACCCCCGCCTCTCTTCAATGCCCAGCAGGCCTCCCCTGGCTCCATCAGCCCCAGCCTCCCGCCACCACCCCTGAAGCTGCTCAAAGGCTCGGTGGAAGCAGCCTCCACGGCCCACCTGCTGCAGTCCAAGTCTGGGGCCCAGCCAAACTCAGCCACGCAGCTCTTCTTGCAGCAGCCGCGAGCGGATCTGCCCGGCCAGCCCGAGATGAAGACGCAGCTGGAGCAAGACAGCATCATCGAGGCTCTGCTGCCACTGAGCATGGAAGCTAAGATCAAGCAGGAGATCACTGAGGGGGAGCTCAAGGCCATCATGACAGCGCCCGGCGGCAAGAAGACTCCTGCCATGCGCAAGGTGCTCTACCCCTGCCGCTTCTGCAACCAGGTGTTCGCCTTCTCTGGGGTGCTGCGCGCCCACGTGCGCTCCCACCTGGGCATCTCGCCCTATCAGTGCAACATCTGCGACTACATTGCCGCTGATAAGGCCGCGCTCATCCGCCACCTGCGCACTCACAGTGGGGAGCGGCCCTACATCTGCAAGATCTGCCACTACCCGTTCACCGTCAAGGCCAACTGCGAGCGGCATCTGCGCAAGAAGCACCTTAAGGCCACCCGCAAGGACATCGAGAAAAACATAGAATACGTGAGCAGCAGTGCGGCAGAGCTGGTGGACGCCTTCTGTGCCCCGGACACCGTGTGCCGGCTGTGCGGGGAGGATCTGAAGCACTACCGCGCCCTGCGTATCCACATGCGCACGCACTGCGGCCGCGGCCTGGGCGGTGGCCACAAGGGCCGCAAGCCCTTTGAGTGCAAGGAATGCAGCGCCTCCTTCACGGCCAAACGCAACTGCATCCACCACGTTCTCAAGCAACACCTGCACGTGCCTGAGCATGACATTGAGAGCTACGTGCTGGTGGCTGATGGTGGCCTAGGCCCTGCAGAGGCGCCGTCTGCCGAGGCCTCGGGCAGGGGTGAGGATGGAGGCTGCACCGCCTTTGGGGACCACAAACCCCTTGCGGCCTTTCTGGAACCCCAAAATGGCTTTCTTCACGGGGGCCCCACCCAGCCTCTAACGCCTCATGTCTCAGTTAAGTTGGAGCCTGCCAGCAGCTTTGCAGTGGACTTCAATGAGCCCCTGGACTTTTCTCAGAAGGGCCTGGTCCAAGTAAAGCAGGAAAATGGCTCCTCCTTCCTGAGCCCTTCCTCCTTGGTCCCCTATGACTGCTCCATGGAGCCTATTGACCTGTCTATCCCCAAGAACGTCAGGAAAGGAGACAAGGATCCAGATAGTCCCACCGAAGCCAAGAAGCCTGAGCAGGAAGCAGGGAGTGGCGAGCAGCCCTCTTCTTGTCCACCACCCACCCCTTCCCTGCCAGTGACTTTGGGGTCCAGTGGGATCCTGGAAAGCTCCACTGGCCCTACAGTGGCTGTTACGACAGCCACCACCCTGGACCCCCACGCTCAGCCCCTCCAGGGCTCTGTTCAGCTGGCTGTCCCCATCTATTCCTCAGCTCTTGTCAGCAGCCCTCCCCTCTTGGGCAACTCAGCTCTTCTTAGTAGTTCAGCCTTGCTGCGGCCACTGAGGCCGAAGCCCCCCCTGCTCTTGCCAAAGCCACCTGTGACAGAAGAGCTGCCTCCACTGGCCTCCATCGCCCAGATCATCTCATCTGTGTCCTCGGCTCCCACCCTGCTGAAAACCAAGGTGGCAGACGCAGGGCCCACAACCACTGGGAGTAACCCAGCTTCAGATGGCTTAGGAGGTTCCATCCCTAAAGCCACCACAGCCTCCACTGATACCACAAGCCTGAAAGAGTCCAGAGACCCATCCCCTCCTGCTAGCAGCCCGGAGGCACCCTCACCCACTGAGCAGGGGCCAGGTGGCTCATCAAAGAAGAGGGGCCGGAAAAGGGGGACAAGGAGCCGGCCCCAAGCCAACAGTGGGGGGGTGGACCTAGACTCCAGTGGGGAGTTTGCCAGCATTGAGAAGATGCTCGCTACTACGGACACCAACAAGTTCAGTCCATTTCTGCAGACTGCAGAGGAGGATGCTCAGGATGAGGTGGCTGCAGCCCCCACTGACCACCACGGGCCCAGTGATGAAGAACAGGGCAGCCCCCCAGAAGACAAGCTGCTGAGGGCAAAGCGGAACTCCTACACTAACTGCCTGCAGAAGATCAACTGTCCCCATTGTCCCCGAGTGTTCCCTTGGGCCAGCTCCCTGCAGAGGCACATGCTCACACACACTGGTAAGAGGACCTGCTGGGTTCCCAGGCGGTGAGTCCTACTTTCTAGGGGGAGTGCTCTAGCTAGTGGCAAAGCGAGGGGTACGGTGGAAAGTGAGGGGCCCTTCTTCCACACTCGGTTCTCTCTTAGCTTTACTTCTTCCTCAGTCTCAAAGGCCACAGGCTTGCCTTGTGGTCCTGTGAGTTTTTCCCATGTGCTGTCAGAACCCACAGTGGCCTGCATCCACGGGCTGAAGCCTCTGAGACTTGCTGGTGAAGGGAAACAGTCACTGTGGGGTGTTTTCAGTGAAAGTGGTTATAGGCCCTCAGATCACTCCCTTCCATCTCCTGCACCCCTTCTCAGGAAGGTAGTGTGATTATTTACTGGTTAAGCTTGGAGGGGGCTCCAGAGAAGCCCAGCTTTCTTTCAAGGTATTGCGGTATGGTGAGTTTGGTGCTTTGACACAAGATGTTCCATCTGTTGTTCTCAGTACAGCTATTTAAATTTTGAGGCTCAGCGCCTGTGGCTCAAGCGGCTAAGGCACCAGCCACATACACCTAAGGTGGCGGGTTCGAATCCCCAGCCAGGGCCCACCAAACAACAATGATGGCTGCAACCAAAAAATGGCCTGGCGTTGTGGCAGGCGCCTGTAGTCCCAGCTACTTGGGAGGCTGAGACAGGAGACTCGCTTGAGCCCAGGAGTTGAAGGTTGCTATGAGCTATGATGCCATAGCACTCTACCCAGGGGGATAGCTTGAGGCTCTGTCTTTTTTTGATCACCCTATGAAGTTATTTTGACTGCATATTTTCTTAAAGAGAAATAATGCAAATTTTGAAGTAGGTCATTTTCTTTTTTTTTGCAGTTTTTGGTCAGGGCTGGGTTTGAACCCGTCACCTCTGGCCTATGAGGCCAGCGCCTTACTCCTTTGAGCCACAGGTACTGCCTGGTCATTTTCTTTTTGTTCACTAAGGTGGTCGGTCATATTGTTGTGTTTATTGTAAATGCAGTGGGTGGTAGTAGAATTATTTTTTTAATTTTTTTATACTAAAATTATCAGCTGTTCTTGAGAGACACCCAATTATGAATAATGTTGTAAGTAACAGACTTAAATTGCCAAAATGATATCCCGAAAGTATGGTTTAAGCCAGCTGTGATGGCTTACACATATAATCCCAGCACTCTGGGAGGCTGACTCAGGAAGATCATTTACACCTAGGAGTTTGAGACTAGCCTGGATAGCACAGTGAGACCCTCTCTCTCAAAAAAAATGTTTTTTATTTTATTTTATTTATTTATTTATTTATTTATTTATTTTTTGAGACAGAGCCTCAAGCTGTCCCCCTGGGTAGAGTGCCATGGCCTCACAGCTCACAGCAACCTCCAACTCCTGGGCTCAAGCGAGTCTCCCGCCTCTGCCTCCCAAGTAGCTGGGACCACAGGAGCCTGCCACAACGCCCGGCTATTTTTTGGTTGCAACCATCATTGTTGTTTGGTAGGCCCTGGCTGAATTTGAACCCGCCACCTTAGTTGTATGTGGCTGGCACCTTAGCCACCTGAGCCACAGGCACCGAGCCCAAAAAAATATTTTTTAAAAATTAGCTAAACATAGTGGCATAAACCTGTCGCCCCAGCTCCTCAACAAGCTGAGGCAGGCGGCTCACTTGAGCCCAGGAGCTTGAAGCTGCACTGAGTTGTGACTGTACCACTGCACTCCAGCTTTGGTGACAGAGTGAGACTGTGTCTCTAATAAAAATAAAAATTTAAAAATTTAAAAAAATTAAAAATTTTAGTTCCAGAAGTTGATTTAAGTGAAGCTTAGGATAGGGAAATACTTTAAATAATTTTATACCTGATACTTTTTTTTTTCTTTTTTTTTAGAGGCAGAGTCTCACTTTAATACCCTCAGTAGAGTGCTTTGGCGTTATAGCTCGCAGCAACCTCCAGCTCTTGGGCTTAGGCGATTCTCTTGCCTCAGCCTTCCAAGTAGCTGGGACTACAGGTGACCGCCACAACGCCCGGTTATTTTTCTGTTGCAGTTTGGCTGGGGCCAGGTTCAAACCCACCACTCTTAGTATATGGGGCCAGTGTTCTACTCTCAGAGCCACAGGCACCACCCTGATAACTTCTTATATTCAAATGGCTATCTAACTTTTTTTAATTGCGTTTTTTTAATCCTTTCAGTGTTTACAACTCGAAATATTAATAGATGGAACCTATAATCAGATGGTACTGTGTATATGGTATAGGATTGCCAGATAAAATATAGCTAAATTTGAATGTCAGATAAACACCAAATAATTTTTAATGTAATTACTTTCTATGTAGTATTTGAGATAATACTAAAAAATTATTTGGTGTTCATTTGACATTCAGATTTCACTGGATGGCCAGGAGGTTTACAGCAGCAGTATGTGAGGAGAAGGTAGTGGGAATTCAGTGTGAACTGTGCTCTGTGCCAAAGTGGAAACATGTTATTTAGGGTTGATTATCCCAGGAAGCTTTGGAAAAGCTCATAGAAGACTGTTCTGCTATACAAGGTAGAGCAGCAGGAGGGGGTCACAGAGCTATCACCGGAGCCCAGGACAGTGTTCAGAGTGGTGCCAGGGGAGGGAAAGGAAGGTAGGAGTCATAGGTAGGAGGGTTGGGGCCTCTCTGAGGAGTCTCTGGTGATACAGAGATGACCACATAGATTCAGCATTTCTCTCTAATGTGGTAGAGCCTGGAATCCAGGAGTTGAATAGTGGTAAACGAGGATTACCTATCCAGGGAAGACTCACTTCACAGGAACCGGGATTCTAGGTTGGTGAAGTACATACTGCCTTCTCGGGCTGTCATTTTCTTCCCACTGAAACAATTTAGGCCTGACAAAGTAAAGTAACCCTTGTAATGATGTCAGCAGTTCAGGAAGGCAAAAGCATCTTCAAGATAAAGCGGCCCACTCAGTAGTCTCTTTTGCTCCTCGTTTTGGGTGACACCTGTTAGTTGCTTACTGAGAGTATCTGGACAAGTGAGTCTTTCTGTTACTGTTTTTCGGAGAGCAGATGGTCTGGATCTGATGGCTGGCTTGGCTCTCACCCTCCCTCTGCTTCCCCCTGCACCTCCCAGCTTCCCCAGATGAGAGTCTTGATCTTAGTGGCTACTGTGAGCATTTCCCCCAGATGGGGCCATTTATTCTTGGATGTTTTTATTCCCAGCAAACGAATGGTCTCCCTGAGGGGACTGCAGCAGCCAGTATTTCCTTTCAAGAGTTGTGGCTGTGTCTTTCCAGATGCCAGATAGAATGTTCCCACTTGTGAATCCACTCATGATTATTAGGCTTTCAAATGCCAGAATAACAGTGTTGGTCTAAACTTTGGTAGCATCTCAAACCAAGCAAGGAAAAAGGAGGTTTGGGGTGGGTATAAATATGAATGTATTCTGCCTCCTTTCTCTTCGTAGTTACTGATAACCTTAATAGATGTGAATGTTTTGGCTCTATCCCTGACATCCTGTCTTGGTAGGGTGAAGAAACCTACTAAGAGCCAGTCTTCATGACAGTCCTGTGAGGGCAATATTGTCCGCATCTTGTCAGGAGGAAATCGAAGCTTAGTTAGAGGGGCTTAAATAAGTTGCCTGTGGTCACTGGGGAATAAAAGGGACAGCTTACAATTCAACCCAGGGTGAGTTCCCTGTAGCTGCCCTAGGATCAAGGTGCATGTGGCTGGCTGGACCTCCTTGTGAAGGCAGACAGGGTGCACCTTACACGCCTCTCTGTATCCTCACAAGTCTGCCTCACAAGTCTGCCTGCAGAAGATTGGGAAGCGGTTTGAGATAGAGGAGGAACATTGCTGTGGATCAGAATGCTTTTAACTAACTGGACTTTTAACGACTATAGACTTATTAATGACATGCATAGATGCTGTTGAAAGTTTGTACCCACTGGGCTCCATTAACTTCCTTTGCTATGCCTTACTGTCCAGCTTCCAGGAACAATCTCAGCATCATCTTTATTAAATCACGTTATATTGCACGTCCAGTGCCAGTGAGGGAGAACATTTCACACTCATTGAGTGTTAGAACTGGAAGGAACGTAGGAAATCATCTGAGCAGCCCCTCTCGCCACAAATCTGACTTTCTAGGAAGTGGCTCTGCTGTTATTCAGAGCCCTGTGGATCCCTGGCTCCCCAGGCAAGACTTAAGAGTCCAGAAAATTAAACATTGACTGTGCAACTACTCTGCAAACAAAGGTGTTATACAGGGAAGACAGTTTTTGTTTTAATATCTAGCTGAGTTCCAGCCAGAAGTGTTTAGCAGCAGCCGGTTTTAGAGTGAGTTTAAGCAAACTGTCTATACCTTGAAGGTCGCCTCCTCCACACTGTCAGCAAATTCATGTAATCACCCCACTGTCTCTACTTTGTCTCACACACATGCTGTGCTGCAGTTGACTCATGCCATATAGGGGCATCAAGAAACAGACCTGATGGCCGGGCAGGTGGCTCATGCCCGTAATCCCAGCACTCTGGGAAGCCGAGGCTGGTGGATTGCTTGAGCTCCCATGTTCAAGACCAGACTGAGCAAGAGCAGGAACCCATCTCTTAAAAAATAGCTGGGCGTTGTGGTAGGTGCTGGTAGGAGGCTGAGACAGGAGAATCGCTTGAGCCCAAGGTCGCTGTGCGCTATGACTCCATGGCACTCTACTGAGGGCGACACAAAGTAAGACTCTATCATTAAAAAAAAAAAAAAAAAAGACCTGATTTTAAATGTCCAGTGAAAGAGAGACCTGCTGGCTGCAGGCAAGGAGTGTATGGCTTCAGCCCTTTCTGGCTTCTGGGCTTGGGCTCCAGGAACTGTGTCTGATGAGGAAGCTGGCGTGGCCGTCAACTTTTCACGTCCCCCCACCCCCACACACCTGCCTTTCTGCCTTCCACTCTTTCCAGCTTTCTCCAGCCTCCAGCTTCCTGCTCATGAGTATAGTTTCTGGTGTCTTTTCTCTCCCTGAATGTGCCACCCCCTCTGGAGACAAAAGTGCACTGTTCCTGCCTTTACCTCTCGGGACTGTCTTGTGTGTTTTTAGGCCACGGGTGGAAGAGGGCATGCCAGCAAACTCAGCCGGTCCGTTTCAGCCTTTGTCCTCATTTTTTCCCCTCCTTTCCTTTGCCCCAGTTCCTCCTGCCATGACTGAGTTGGGATCCTGGGATGTCCATTCTGGGTGTCCCCTGCTCACACAGCCTTTCTCACAGATGCCTCTTCTCTTTGACAGTCCTACCCTCACCCTCCCATGGGTAATGGGCAACGAGCCTCGGAGTTTAAATCAGCGAGATGTCCAGACCTGAATGTGGGAAGCTCCTCGTACGCCACTTGAGTTTGGCTGCTTTAAACTCTGTTAAGTAGCAGCTTTAGCCATTTTCATCCAGCCCCATGTACATGTCTGCCAGAGAGAGAGAGAGAGAGAGAGAAAGAAAATACCCAGAGAGGGGAGCCTTCACACAAGGCTGGCAGAGGGAAGAAGAGGAGGCCCAAGGGACCAAGGAGGGGGGCAGCTTAAGTTGTGTCTTCTGAAAAAAAGAGAAACAATTCCCAGATTTTCCATCTTGGTTATAACCCACCTTTCTAAACTTGATTTTCTTTGAAGCGTGAAGAGTGACATTTTCATTCCTGGTCTTTGTGGCCAAGGTCACAGTCTCATCCAGCTTGTTGTTCGCTCATTCCCTTGCTCTTGCCTCAGGGTTGGCCAGATAACATCATTTAGTTGCCTCTCTTCCTCTCTTGTCTGTCCCATAAGAATGAAAACTAGCTGGCTGATCTTTCTAACAGTCACATCAGGGAGGTGATGTCACAGGCCTTAGGTACACTTAGAGAAGCTTCATAATTGGCATCCTTAAATTGTCCCCTGAATTAAGCATTCATAGGAATCTTCATCATGGGATGTCAGCCTAGCTGTCCTAACCAGTTGTGAAGGTTACACATTCACCATTGGGAAAATTCCAGACTAAATCACGTAATAGGTGGCAGTAACAAACCAGTCATTTTCTTTGAAATAAAAAATCCTGTCATATGAGCATCTGTTTTGTTTTCCTCTTGGCCTGGTTTCCTTCCCCTTTATCTGTCCAGGCTCAGAGAAGTTGTGATATTGCCTTTTAATAATAAAATGTTAAAAGAAAAGTATTTTGTTCTTACTTGAAATTATTAATTATCGTGTTCCATTTTTAATGAAAAGCAAAAATAATTTGAAAGATGCACCATGAACACTGAAATACTTTGCAGCTGGTAATGTTAAAGTGTGATATGTATTTTTCTTAAACGTGATTTTTTAAATAAATTTAGCAGAAAACACCTGCAGAATGGTAAGAGGAAAATTAAAGCATTCAGTGGGTTTTCCACGCTGTATGCAGAGGAACCTTGAGGAAGCTCCTCCAGCACACAGACCAGGTTTCTGGGTATCTGTTTTCAGCCTTTTCCCCAGGTTTCTGAATCTGTGGTCTTTAATTATTGTGGGCATCTATATTCTTGAAAAGCTCCCAAGGAGATTTGGAAAGCATCTTTCAGTTCTGGCGAGAATAAATGTCCTGACTTTGATTACTCCTGATGCCCAGGTGTGGCGGTGCTGTCCCGTTGGTGGTGCTGGACCCACACTTTGCACTGTGTATGAACTGCACCCCTAGAGTTGTGCAGCGTGGCGGTGCCAGTCTGGGCTGGTCCGTCCTTTTTCTGGGGACACACGAGCCCCTTCTGGCTCACCACTGGTACCAGGCCCCTGCTGTACGTTCATAGTGCACAAATGGCCTTGGGCACTTGGATTAGTTCAGGCTTCTGTGGATATCAATCAGAATGAAGTCTGAAGGTCCCCGTGTGATTTGTGTTTCCAGGGAGCTGTGCTGGTTGATCCTTTCTGGTAGTTCTTGACTCATGTGTGTGATTGTGGCAATCTCCAGGTTACAAGAGAAAAGTACTGGATAGTGGCTCTGAAGTCATGTTTGCTAGTACATAAAACCTTTGCCCTGTAAGATCAGAAACTGAGACCTTAGAATCTAATGACATAGGGGAGGAAGAACCTAGTGATACAGCAAATAATATGCCACCCTCTTTTCTCTCCTAGATCCCCCTCATCCCTTCCCTGCTCCTCTACTCCTCCCCACCCCACCCCCCTTCTTCCCTCCCTCTTTTCTCAGCCACACTCCCCTTCTCTTTCCTGTTGCCCCTTCCTTGTCTTTCCCTCACATCCAGGACAAGTTTCAGCAGAACTTCAGGTGCATTTGAAACCCAGTGTTTACAGTACAGAAGGAATCCAAATAAAAGGAAAGGGTGGACCAGAAAGCCAGGGGAGGGAAGGCTGTTCCTCTCCCAGCAGTTCTCTTGTCTGTGGGGTTGGGGGCAGCACGGGCCTGCCAGAGAGTTCTCCTTGTGTGTACGTCTGTCAAGTGGAGCACATGACCTCATGCAGATTTCGTTATGTGCTGGTCACTCATTTACTACCAAGCAAGGGGAACAAAGAGCCTTTAATGTAGAGAAGACCTCCTGTCTCTTGCCAGCTAAGACCGAAGTGACCTTGAGTAGAGGTCACTGCAGTATGTCTGGGCAAGTCAGACAGGGTTATCCTGGGAAGGTCTCTGTAAGAGGGCCGTAGCCACCTAGGTCAGAAGGGGCTGGCCCCCCAGGTGGGGGGCTCTCCTTGACTAACCCCTGCATGGCCCCCAGAGATATCTGGAGGGGGTGGTTCAAGAGCCGCCTGGGAGGGCCCAGGCAGCCTCCTCACCCCGTGTGATTTCCCAGCATCTGTAATCACAGTGTGCTAGTCACGCTAAAAATCATTAAATGGTGTCTTTCTCTTCGTTGTAAAATATAGGTGTTTTTTTGCTGTGCTCTGAAATCCCTTCATTCACTTTTATTTTTTGTTGTTTATTATTGTGTAATGATTTTAATTGTGATACTATTATTTTTACTTTAAACATAGAAATCTTGGTTTCCTTGTTAACTTTCTTTTAGTTTTTTTGAAGTCAAAAACTTGCTCCCTTATACTCATGTATAAAATTCTCCTACATTAAAGGAGAATGATGCTTTTGGTCATTGATGTTCTCAATATATTTTTTAACGTGTTTTGTTTGTTTTCTTGAAAGGAAAGGGTGGAGGAGGGGGGAAACATGCCAAGAATCCCAGGAGAGTGAATCAAAAGCGACTTTGCTTTTTCCTTGCAATAGAAAGCCGGATAAATACGTATTTTTTTTCCTGCTTCAGGTCAGAAACCCTTCCCTTGTCAAAAATGCGATGCCTTCTTTTCTACCAAATCTAACTGTGAACGCCACCAGTTGCGCAAACACGGAGTTACCACCTGTTCCCTGAGAAGAAACGGGCTTATCCCCCAGTCAAAAGAGAGTGATGTTGGATCCCATGATAGCACAGGTAGTGCTGCCAGGTGATGGAGAACTGAGAGAGGGAGAGGCAGTTCAGTTAAGAGTTGTTTGTAGCAAACCTCGGTGTCTGAGCTGTGGCGGGGCTACTTCTTAGTAGGATTCCCAAGCCCACAGCCAAGAGAGGTGGGCCCTGCTAAGGGTGGGGAGTGTAACTCCTGGGTCAGATCAGCATAGCAGGGCTGATAGTTGAGCCAAATTTGGGAAATGATGGCCGTGCCCCTAGGTGGCCTTTCCAGACTACTAGGGAAGGTGTTTCTCTCCCAGTAGATGCCTTTGTTCTGATGTTGGGAGGCAGGAGATAGAGGAAGAGCTATGATTTTTAGCCGTGTGAACACATTGGAAAGGGATATGCAACTTTACAGGCTTGGGGAGCCCCAGCCTCTGCAGCTAACTCAGGAGCAGGGATGGGTCCCCTGGGAGTACCGGGTATTTGTAGGAATGAGGAGTGTGAGCCCTGGGTGGGGAGGGTGTAGTGTTTTTCTTTTCAGTAACTCTCTTCCCAGTATAAAACTGTGTCCTGTTTGAAAAAGCACTCTGCATGTCCTCTTTTTAATCATATCTTTGCCTGACCTGAATCCGGGTATCATTCTCCTGTGCTGATGTGTGCTTCCTCCCTCCGGCCCCCACAGAGCAATTAACGGCTGCCCAATAGGTCTTCTGCCTCCTTTTCTTCCCTTACAGCTTCTCTATTTACTCATGTCCTTTATTCAGTATGCTCCGTCCTCTCTGACTGCTGGGGTTCTCCATCTCCCGCTACCCAGAACTAAAAAAAAAATAGCCTGCTACAGAATTCCTCAGAGACTCCACCAGTTGGCGTTGGGTAGTAGCAGTAACAGCATTACAGTACTGGATTCAGTTCTTGGGGCCTTGAAAACTTGACATTTCCCCATTGCTTAAAGCCAAAGAGAATTCCCCTGTGTTTTTCTAGAGCATAATTATGTCCTGGGTGGGGATGGAGTGTGTGTTTTGGGGAACATTCCCACCCCCAGCCGCAGGAGTGGGTGTGGACATAGGGTGGGGCATTAACCCTTGTTGTTGCCTCAGTTGCAGTGGGAGCAGGACACGTCTGAACTGAGCTCCTCACCACTGGCCTTCCCCTCCTCCCACCCAGCCCTGGTGATGCTCCCTCTGAGTGCTCTTGCCTGCCCTGCTGGCCCTTCAGTCTGGATCAGACCCTCAAGGGTATAAAATTTACTCCTCCCTAGCTTCATTTCCACATAATACACTAGGATCCTTGAGTAAAGAAAGGTGTGGATGCCCCTGGAGTCTTGCATAACTTAGCTCTCCGTGAGCCAAGGATGATCTGCTTTTCAGCCTACAGGAAAGCCACAGTGATGGTGGCAGAGCACACTTTTGCTGCAGACCGTCCTGTTAATGTTTAACCATCTTCTGCCACCTTACATGTTAGTCTGGAACATTTTTTTCTCAGACTGGTTTAGAAAGCAGCTGTGTGATTCTTCCCATAGCAGTTACAAAGGAAGGAAAGCAGCTGATAACTGAGGGAATTTAAGGGAGCCCTTGGGTTCCCATATTTACAAATAAGTCTTTAGAATGTAGTAATTCACACTGCATGTGCATATTTTGCATTTAGCATCTTGATCCTATGGGAAGAAACACTGGGACTCCTGTCTGAGAGGCAGCCTAGAGCCCTGCCCACACAAAGCTAAATCAGAAGTTACGGTGTCAACTTCAGTTTAGAACCAGGTTTTACACTGCGAATACTTTTATAAGTTTGCAGTTGTAAGTTTTCTTTTCCCAAATCCCATCAAAGCCCTTCCCCACCTCCACTGTGTTCCAGAAGTTCTATATGTTTTCTTGAAGGGACAAAGCCTTTGAAAAAAGAAAAGTCACTGAAAGTTGTAATGTGAAACCAGCAAAGACATGTTTGGTTTAATTGTAGTCACAATCCATGATGAGAAAAAGGACTGAGATTTAAGAGGGAGAAAAAGGGGTTAGGGAAATAGAGTTTAGTGATTTCAAGGAAAATTTTTTAAACGAGGTAAACCTTATGGGGGTAGGGTGAGGGCTTCATATGGGATGGGACTCTCTCCCAAGAAGCTGAATGTGAGGCTTTGGAGGAAGAGTTTTCTTCTTTTTTTTTTAGAGGCAGGAAGTGACCAAGGAAGATCTTGATGGGTTTTCTGGGTTTATATGCCTAGATCACATTTTCTTTTCTTTTTCTTTCTTTTTTTTTTTTTTTGAGACAGAGTCTCAAGCTGTCACCCTAGGTAGAGTGCTATGGCATCACACCTCACAGCAATCTCAAATTTGGGGGCTTAAGAGATTCTCTTGCCTCAGCCTCCCAAGTAGCTGAGACTACAGGTCCCTGCCACAATGCTTGGCTTTTTTTTTTTTTTGATGTAGTCGTCATTGTTGTTTGGCAGGCCTGGGCTGAATTAGAACTTGCCAGGTCCAGTGTATGTGGCTGGCGCCCTAGCCACAGAGCTATAGGCACCGAGCCTAGATCACATTTTCTTTAAATTCATTAAAAGAAATTCATTATGAATTCATAAAATTCATTTAAAATTCATTTTGGTCACGTTAGGTCTTTCAGTAAAATATACCCCATATTTTACCCTGAAAGAATGATAAAAATGCTGCAGTTGTGGGCAGGTCTCCCTTAAATGGGACCATATCGAATATTCTAATGTAAACTGAAACTCATTATTCACTCTGCTGGGCAGAGAGGTGTCCTGGCCCACTCTTCCCCTTAAGGGATACGATTTGTCCTTCCCACCAAGCTGTGCTGCTTGATCAGGTAACTAATTTAGATTGGTTGTCTTCCCCACCAATGGGAGTTTCCAATGTCCTGTAGGGGGAGCTTTGAGTTTGTAGTCTACTAGGATCCCTTAAGCTTCCTCTAGCCGTTTTCTTCAGTGGTTAACAATATGGATGAGGAATAACAACAGGCAGAGGAGTAATGCATGTTTTTAAGGTAGTGTTGCTTATAAAAAGTCATTAATCAGCTCAGCTACCTGCATTTGGGAGTTTGGGTGTTGAAGGAAGTAGGGATCTAAATAGGACCTGGCCTTATTATTTAAGATATTTATGATACATGAAGAGGTGAAAGATATTGTCATAAGAATCACTTATAAAGCTTAGTTGGGGCCAGGCACAGTGGCTCATGCCTAGAATCCCAGCATTTGGGGAGGCCCAGGAAGGAGGATTCCTTGTGGCCAGGAATTCAGGACCAGCCAGGGCAACATAGCAAGACCCCATCCCTACAAAAAGTACTGTAAAGTAGCCAGATGTGGTGATGTGTGCCTATCCTGCTGTAGGCAGAAGGATCGCTTTAGCCCGGGCATTGAATGTTGCAGTGAGCTGTGTTGGCCCCACTGCAGTCCAGCCTGAACAACAGAGCAAGACCTTGTCTCTAAAAAAGTAAAATAAAAAGATAAATATTAAAAATTTTTAAAACTCAAATGGAGTTGGTTGAACTTGAAGGGCACAGGCTACCCGGCTAAAACACTCCCCCTGGTGGGAGTTTGGTAGACTACAGTCAATCCCCATTTGTCCAAAGAGGAAGTGAGTTGGCCTTTGTTGTACTTACGGGGAACTCTCCATCATCCATACCAAAGAACAGAACAGTTTGATCTAAGTATATTTACCTGGATTTTCAGGATGTATCATTTTAAATATGTTTCATAAAATTAAAATAGTTCATGTTCTTTGCTGAAAAAACAAATAAATAGAAATAGCTTAAGATACACTGGTTCAAAGAGGAAGCAACCAGAGATTAAACCTTTTTTAAAAAATTGCCACAAAGTCAACAAGTAGATTAATACTTTTATTGTAAAGTTTTATACTAAAATCCATTCTATAGATGCTCTGTTGAAATGATTCAAGAAAATGCATCTTGGTTTTCCTTGGAATGCAGCCTAGACACTGGTGTGCATATCTCAGGATTCATAGCCTTTAAGCTTTCAGGTAACTTTCAACAATCATTTCTTGTCAAAAATTTTACAGTCACACCATAATTATTTGTTTCCCTTTGAAACCTCTTTTGATGCCCCAACAGCGGCTGCCAAAAGGTATAGTCAGTATAAAACAAACAAAACAAAATGATGGAAGTAGAAGTTATGCAGACAATTGTAGGTACGCCAAAAGCCCCAGGCAGGGTAGGTACTATCTCCTCACACCACAGGCAGAGGCAGGACCAGCTCCTTACCTCAGACCCCATGGCCACCTTGATAGCAGATAATCTTGAATGGGACATTGAAGAGGAATAACAGATGGGGACTGACATTGTGCCATGTCTGGTCCAGTCAAGGGAGAATCCAGATTAGGTACATGAATCTTTGTGGCTCAAGCACTATAATCAGATGTGGCATATAGAGGAAGGTGCATCTAATATTTGTGTTATATAACCAAGGAATTCCGCCTGCCTGATTCTCAGAGGAGCTCCTGAATCCCTCCAGTAATAACTTAGCCATTGGACCTATAGTTGAATAGTAGGTCCTAGCCAGCTTGGGATTTACTGTTATAGTACATTTATTTTTAAAAAGTTAGTAAGTCCTAGTTCAACCCGAATACAGAGAAGGCAAGGCAGCACTTTTGACACTGTTTAGTGTCGTTAATGTTGCTGTAGTGCTGTCCCTTAAGAGGGTTGTTGAAAACTAGTGGGCTTTCCACACACAGTTTGACTATGTGCAATGGACACATAGCAACCAAGGAGGAGGTGAGAAGTCAGGGCTGCCCAGGCGCCTCATCTGCAAACCATCACAGTCCTTCACAGTCTGCTCCCCTGCGTCTGTGCTCGTGCCACGCCTGGCGTGGAGGGAGCCCTGCCCTTTGTAATGTTCCCACCACTCATGGAGCTGATGGCAGCCAGAAAACCTATAAGTGTACATGTGTCGTCCTTGGCCTCTGAACTCTTCACCTGGAAGGGAGCTGTCAGGCAAGAGCCTATGTACCAAGTATACAGAACGCAGGCTTGGGGTCCTTTCCTAGGAAACTCACCAGAGACCTTGCTTTGGAGGATTCTGGGGGTGGTCCTGTGTATGTTGCATGTTTGTATAATCTCTTTGCTCTGGAAAAATAACTTACAACTCAGCTTCCTCAACCTCCCTAGTGCTGAGAGCCTGTGGAATGCACCCCTCTCCTACCTCGCAGCCCCTGTCTGTGCTGCCTGAGTCACTCACACCTTCCTGCGGGGTGGGGGCAGCTGAGCATCTGTGTGTATGGCAGTGGAGGCCCAGCTCGTCCTGGGAACCCACCTGCGGGCATGTGGAGGCTGTTTTTGCCTTTCTGAAGTTCCCAGGTTCGTCTTGGTTCTCCTCGGGAATATAAGGGGTGATGAGAATGTGGGTCTGGGGTGTGGGCTACCAGGGTGGGTCTAGCTGAGCCCCTCTGGTGTCCTTGGAAGGGGCATCCTTGGGAGCATCCTGTCTGAACTACAGCACTGTGCTTGCCCACACAGATAGCCAGTCAGATGCAGAGCCATTGGCCATGGCAGGCGAAGTGCTAGATCTCACCTCAAGGGACAGGGAGCAGTCGCCATCCCAGGGAGCCGCTGAGCTTGGCCAAGGTGCAGGGGACCACCCTGCAGAGGAGGCCAAGGCAGGGATAGACTCCCCTGTGAACAAGGAAGAGAAGGGCGCCCAGGAGAACCAGGGGCCAGAGGAGGAACACGGCACAGAGGAGAGAGCCCAGGACACCGATGGCACTGATGGCGCAGAGGAAGACACAGCCAGCAACAAGAGCCTCGACCTGGACTTCGCCAGTAAGCTCATGGACTTCAAGCTGGCTGAGGGCGAGGCAGGCACCATGGGCAGTGAAGACCCTGCCCCTCAGGACCAGAAGCATGCCTGTGACACTTGCGGGAAGAGCTTCAAGTTCCTGGGCACCTTGAGCCGCCACAGGAAAGCACATAGCCGTCAAGAGCCCAGGGATGAGAAGGGTGCACCGCCTCCGGAGGGTGAGGGTGGAGTGGTGGAGAGGCCACCACCCAGCCCTGAGCCAGAGGAAAAGCCCACCGAACCCACAGCGGTGGTGCTGGAGCCAGCAGTGGATACAAGAGAAGCCTCAGTAGAGAAGCAAGGCGAGGAGGAGGCTGACTGCCCCTCTGATGGGGAGGGCACAGCGGAGAAGAGGTCTTCGGAGAAGAGTGATGATGACAAGAAACCAAAGACAGACTCCCCCAAAAGCGTGGCCAGCAAGGCGGACAAGAGGAAGAAAGTCTGCAGCGTGTGCAACAAACGGTTCTGGTCACTGCAGGACCTGACCCGCCACATGCGGTCCCACACAGGTAAAGGGGGAGGACCGGGCACACAGCTGCCATGGGAGACGAGTCGGGTCTGGACTGGTGCGGGAGGGCCCCAAGATAGCATTTACTGAGGTTGTTGGTATGCCCTCTAAGAGGGCCTGGGCAAGAGGCCCTACAGGATAGAGGCTACAGACCCCAAAGCAGGGGACTTTGTTTTGGCAGAAAGAAAGAAGAGCTGAATAACTCATGAAGCCAGGAGATACAAAGATTCTTCCTCCCTCCCCAGGAAACCCCAGGCCCTGAACTTGGTCTCAGCTTTCCTCCCCCTGACAGCACAACCCACAGCAGGCACCCCCACATACACCAGCCCCATGCTCAGGGGTGTGAGGCTGCATGCTGGGCTTAGAGATAATCTGGGGCTTGACAGGTGATAGTCCCAGCTGCTCTTGGCTCAGTATGTGGACCTTTGGGAAAGCCCCGGCTGCTGCACATCAGACGCAGAGAGCATCTCTTTAGGAGGTGCTGCTGTCCGTGCAGAGCCCTGGGGGACAGTCTGCTCCTTCTGCTAGACTCTCTCCTAGGTTCTGGTCAAGGCAAGTCTGCGTGTCCATGAAGCCTCTGCTTCTAGGATTCCGATTTCCTGTTAGAGTATGTAGAACAGTCGGGTTGAAAGGAGCAGGAGAGTGTGGCCCTTGTTGGCTAGTTCAGATAAGAGAACTCTCAGTAGGAGAGGGAGCCCCCACCGCATGCTGCCCAGGGAGATGGATACTGGTGGCCTTATTATTATATTAATGGAGACACAATCTTTCTCCTGTCCTCCAGGGGAGAGGCCATACAAATGTCAGACCTGCGAGCGAACCTTCACCTTGAAGCACAGCCTAGTTCGCCATCAGCGGATCCACCAGAAAGCCAGGCACACCAAACACCATGGGAAGGACAGCGACAAGGATGAGCGGGGCGAGGAGGACAGCGAGAATGAGTCCACTCACAGTGGCAACAACCCGGTCTCAGAGAATGAGGCTGAGTCAGCTCCCAACACCAGCAACCATGTGGCCGTCACCCGGAGCCGGAAAGAGAGCTTGGCCAGTGCGGCCAAGGATTGCTGCCGCAGGGAGGAGAAAGTCACAGCGGAGCGGGTGGCCGAGTCCACCCGGGGTGACCCTGACCCAGAGAGCCCCCCAGCCCTGGTGCCAGACCTGCTGGAGCCGCGCAGCAAGAGGCCTACCCACCCTATCCTGGCCACCGGCGACGGGGCCGCGCAGCTGCTGGGAATGGAATGACAGCCCACCAGTCCCCCTCAGCACACAGACACAAGCCAGCAGAGCAGAGCATCCGAATCTGTACTTCATGAGGTTTCCTCTGTGCTCTCCGCTTGCCAGGGAGTGAGAACGAGAGACGAGCAAGAGCGTGGCCCCCCCCCAGTGCCATATCCTCACCGTAGGCGTGCGAGGCCACAGTGCATGCCGCGTCCAGTGCCTTAACTACTTACCGGATCCTGCCACCTCGCCGTGAGTGTGGTGTTTTTCCAAAATGACTTCTTTAAAAAACAAATATTTTAATGAATTGTCTGGAGAGGACCTCTTCATTTGAGCATTAACGTTACCTTTTGTATTGGTGTGCGTGTGAGCTTGTTCTTGTGAATCTGTGATAGTACTGTTTGTTCTGTGAGCTGGAAACAGAAGAAAAAAAAACATACCCTTGGATACCCATAGCCAATAACTGGAAGAAAATGATGATGTGAATTTCATATAAGTGACCAGAGGAGAGATGGATAAGATGATAATTTCTCAAATAGACCTTTTTTTTTCCCCCGTTTGCTACATGGTAGAGCTGTCGTCTGGTCCTTGGTATTACAGGATGTGGTTGATGAAGGTTTCCAATATGGTTTCAAGCCAGGAAAGATTCTAGCTTCAACCTCGTGTTTCTATTCTTTCAGCGTTAGACAAATTTTAAGACATTTGTTCTTAATTTACAGAGAAGAGTTAACCCCCCTGCCCACCCCATCAGCAACTTAGCTATGGAAAAGCTATATGGATAGCATATATTTGATTTCCCCTCTCTCTCCTTTCAGTATATGTATTATTATTATTATTATTATTAATATTATTTTTAGTTCATCAGTTTCCTGGTCTCTGCAGTCAGCAGAAACAAATGGGCAATATTTGTCCTGGGAGACCTGTGCTGCCTCTGGGTCCCTGTAAACCTTTGCCTGTGGCTGCCGCTGGCACCCTTGGGTGGTAGCTCTTCTACTGTACTCAGACAAGCCTTTCTTTCGTGACTGCAGAATTCAGCAGGGGCCATGAGCGGTCATCCCAAACACGGCCGAGGAGAGCAGCTTAGAGAAGGGAGAGTGTGGATGCATGTGTCCGGGAGCAGCATGGAGAAGGGGGAAGCCAGGGTGTGCCCGGAGCACTGCAGAGATGGCTTTTGAGAAAGCAAGGCAGTGAGGAGCTCCTTACTCACCAGCAGGGTCTCCCCAGTCTTCCTGCTAAGCCCGGTCCAAGCCTTACCCAGCTGTGCTACTGTCATTTGCAAAGCGAGGCAATACTACTACTGGTAACAAAACTACACATGCAAGATGTCAAATGAGAAACAGGTGTATACTTAACCTTCCTGCGATTCGGGGTTGGTGCTTAAATATAAATATGCTATTCCTAAGTTTCTTAAATAGCTCAAACCCTTGGGTGCAAAAAGGCAGGATTCTTCTTACCCACGACCATCCTGTGCAGGCGATAGCCTCCCTCACTGTGGCTTGCAGCGAGGGGAATACATCCTACTGTAGCTGAGCTCGGGCAGTGTCCTGCAGCCAGGACCTGGACGCCTGGGCCAGCCTGCTGCCGGGGACCCCCTGTGTTTGCTCCACTTGGAGCCTCCTGCCTCCCCTGGGGAGGCATCCCTCTGCCCCAGCGTCCCTCCCCGGCTCTCTATGGCCCCATGGGCTCATTTACTTTTAGACTTGTGCACAAAGACAACACACGCCACCCGTTTCTGGTGGCTGAAATCCAACCTGCCAGACTTCAACGGAAGATAGATAGTCTTGAGGTAATGAAAAGTGATATCTTTGCATATGAAAGGAAAAAGGTTGAGGTATATATGATTTTTAACTGTATTAGGGATGTATGAACCCGTTTTAAGATGAGGTTTTATTTACTGTAGAGATGAATGCAAATCAGAACCAATGATCCCTTTGGTCTACTTAGTTAAAACCAGTTCATACATCCCTTAGTGGTTTTTTTTTTTATTATTATTACGATTGTTATTGTTATTTTTGTTGTTATTATTATTTGGGGTTTCTTTGTGTTTTGTTTTTCTTTGCAACTCTCCACACTAAACTCGCAATATTGTGGGGAGGAGCCGTGACTAAACGCTACGCTGCGGTGAGATGTAGCAGTAATCAGCTCCCAGCGATGTGTGTAGCCGGGGCTGCAGCTCGCAATAATCACTATGATTTAAAGCTTTATTTAGCCTTCATCTGTACCCTCGTAGTCAATAAGGTCTTGCCACATTTTACTAGTGAGGTTGAGAAATGTATTATTTGTTTGTTGTTCTGCCCCTTCCCCAATATTAAACTGTGAAAATTGTGATTTGTTTAAAACTCTGGGTGAATCATAGCTTAGTTTGCATGTCCAGCTAATTTGTTTCTATACATTTTGTTTGATTCTCTTTCTCCTCTCAGGGCTTTTACAAAAAAATATATATATATGGATCTTCTGAAAAGTTTTTTGAGGTGCAAGTTTTTTCTCTTTCTCTCTCTCTCTTTTTTTTTTTTTCTCGTTGATTAATGGACACAATGCTGAGATTCAATCACTACATGAACCACCTGGCTGTGAAAACAGAACAGAAAAGACCCCAAAAAGGCTGTTTTCCAGGCAGCTCTGGGGAAGCTACGTTAACAGTCGGATGCCAGTTTCAGAAAGATTCATCATGTTCTGACTCTCTGTTCGTCTCTTTCCTCTCCTCTCTTTCTCCAAGAAGGAAGTTGATCCTAGTGATTTCAGCCCATGCATTAAACAGGAAACAATAATAAATGTCTAGAATTCATCTTTTTCTAAAGGGAACTTAAAAACTGCTGCTACATGTTAATGTACAAAACTGGTTTATGCCACATGAACAGAGAATCACAAGTTTGGTTTTGGTACTTTTTGTTCCTCTTTGTATTCAGTTGTATAGAACTTCCAAATTCAGAATAAAAAGAAAGCTGTTGTGTATCAAACCATCTAAGCAATAAATGTTATATTTTAAAAGCGGCAGATTGCCTGTCACATAACTGTCCTGTGATTTGCTGTCATCCCGTCCCCACACTCACAGTCCGCTTGGGGCAGGTCACAGGTAATCAGGTGCCATCGGGGAGTCACCAACACTATGGGCATCCCAGATGCACAAAAAGGGACCGTCACCTGGGCAGCATCTTTAGAAAGTGTGTGGCTGCAGTTGTGGGGGCTGTCTTGAGAGAGAGAGTGGAATTGTCACCGTCTGAGCTTCAGAATGAGAGGCTTCATCCTGGGTGCACGGGTCCAGCAGGTGAGACCAGGGGGCACCATGATGCAGGCCACTCTCAGTCATTGTCTAGCAACCGCTAAAGCCAAGAATTCTGTGTTCTGGGCTATAACTCCTCTAAGAAGTCCTTGTCTCTTCCTGCAACCCCATTATGAGGGATTGAGTCAGCATTGGGTGGAGGGAGAACAAAATGTGCTAGTGTAGGCAGAGTTCAGTAAACCCAGGGTGGGGGTGGGGGTCTGTCATAAAAAAGCAATGGGCAAAACCCTGCATCTTCTAACAAGGGAGTGGTTCTCAGGAAACAACATTGAAGGAAGTTGGTTATGGAAGAAGTAATTGTAGATAGTGCTAAAAAAATATGTTGAGCATTCTATATGCTGCACTTAATTTTTTTTTTTTTTTTTGAGACAGAGTCTCACTTTGTCACCCTAGGTAGAGTGCCATGGCATCAACATATAGCTCACAGCAACCTCAAACTCTTGGGCTCAGTGCATCCTCTATGCCTCAGCTTCTAAAGTAGCTGGGACTACAGCTGCCCACCACAATAGTCGGCTAGTTTTTCTGTTTTTAGTAGACATGGGGTCTTGCCTTTGCTCAAGCTGGTCTCCAACATCCACACTTAAGCAGTGCACTGGCCTTGGCCTCCCAGAGTGCTGGGTTTATAGGCGTGATCCACCATGCCCGGCTTATACTCTGCACCTGTAAGCGCCAGGTCACTGCAGGAGGAGACATGTGGCCCTGTGGTCCTTAAGCCGCATGCTCCTCTTTGAGTGCCGCTTCTCCCCTCCCTCACCCAGCCTCAGGAGACTGGCTTTGATGGGATACCAGTGAGAGTCCTGACTTGGATTAAATAAAGCAACCAAATAACTCAGAACTGATAGCATAAGCAGCTCATGGGATACCTCTCCAGTGCAGGCTGGCAGTGCTGCTGCTGACCACCTCAGTGCTGTGTACAGCCCCCAGGTAGATGGACTCGGTTTCTTGATAGACTTTGGACTGTATCTACCTGGTCACTCTGAGGCAAGGAGCAGTCCTTATTGGTGAAATAGGCAAAACACTGGAGCTCAGACCTGGCGGCCACCCCTCCTGTTTACCCCCATTCTCATCCCCACCCCACCACACAGGTGACCTCAGAAAAAGCATTCTCAGGAGGTGAAGAGATTGGATGAATCAAAAGAGCTCTGCTTGTTACTTAAAACGTCTGATGTTGGGCAAACACTGTTACTTACCTGTTTCCAACACAGAGGAATTGAAGGTGGGCTGGGGCATCTCAGGGCATCTGCTACCCCAGAGCCTCCAGCAGATCATTCTAGCCCATGCTCTCCCTTCTAGGGTGTCTCATGTCCCTGCCCAAGACTGAGGCTAACCTACACATTTGTGCCAGGTACCCACTGGCACAGCCTGGGAACATGGGGGAATGGCATGAGTACGGCTGGTGGGCAGGGGTGTGGTCAGAGGGCAGGCAAGGACCCTGCACAGGCCATGAAGGCTGGTGCCTTGAACTTGTGTCCAGTTTTCTCCACAGCTGTCCTGGAGAAGGAAGGGAATTAGGCACATGCAGAGTGGACGCTTTTTGTAGAATTTATTTTTTGGCTCCAATAGTAATTTATATTCATATGAGCCTCATCATTAAGAATAAACTTTATTAGATAACAAATTTGATTTGGGTCTTCCATAGTGCCTTCAAAGAATGGTGACCAACGTAGATATCTCCACCTGTGGCTCCCTCTGCTTCCTTCCTTGGGACTCTCTTTTCCATGTTCGCCTGTTACAAGGATGGGGAAAATGAAAGGCGCATACATTTAAAAATTAGTTTTGCTTTTGTAGTTGCCAAAAGTAAAGATCTGTAGACTACAGTGAGATTTTAGGGCTGTTTCAATTGCCTGTTCCTTCCCAAGGTCCAGTTAACCTTGATTTTTTGTCCAACAAGAGTGTTTGCTGGATATCCACTATGTTCCCAGCATTGCCATAGGCACTGAAGATACAGCATAGAGCAAACGGACTTCTTTTCTTGTGGAGTTTAAGCCCTAACGGTGGGAGATAGGCAGTAAACAGACAGATGAAGGTAGAGTATGTCAGTGTCATCCAAGGGGAAGAGGAAGCCACAAGGGGGCGGGGCAAGAGGCCCAGACAGGCCTGAGGGACAGCCAACAGTAAGGAAGTCACCCACACAGATGTCTAAGGGGGCACTGGAGAGCAAGGCCCCTGCAGGACGCCAGGAAGCTAGAATGCCAGGAGCAACAGGTGAGGGCACAGAGGGGACACTGGCCTCTCCTTGACAGTGACAGGGGAGGAGGCACAGAGACCACCACAGCAGGGCTACAGTAATGCAAGCAAAAGATAGCAGTGGGCTGTGCATGGTGGCCCCTGCTTATAATCCCAGCACTTTGGGAGGCTAAGGCCAGAGGATCACTTGAGGTCAGGAGTTCAAGTCCAGCCTGGGCAGCATAGTGATACCCTGTCTCTACCAAAAATATATGAAAAAATTATTAGCCAGGCATAGTGGCGTGTACCCATAGACCCAGCTACTTAGGAGGCTGGGACAGGAAGATCAATTAAGCCCAGGAGTTGGAGTTTGCAGTGAGTTATGATAATGTCACTGCACTGCAGCCTGAGCAACAGAGTGAGACCTTGTCACCTTAATTCACTTAACATAAAAGTCATCTTAACCTCTTTAAGTGCATCATGATCATGACCATCATCTACCTCCACAATTTTATTTATTTATTTTTTTGAGACAGAATCTCAATCTGTTAACCTGGATAGAGTGCCATGGCATCATAGTTCACAGCAACCTCCAACTCTTGGGCTCAAGTGATCCTCTTGCCTCAGTTTTTCTATTTTTGGGGTCTCACTTTTGCTTAGGCTGGTCTTGAACTCCTGAGCTCAAGCAATTCTCTTGCCTCAGCCTCCCAAGTAGCTGTAATCCTAGGATTACAGGCGCGAGCCACCACGCCCAGTCTCACCTCCAGAATTTTTTATCTTCCCAAACTGATATGCTGTACCCATTAGAACTCCCCATCCTTTGGCTCGGCGCCTGTGGCTCAAGCGGCTAAGACGCCAGCCGCATACACCTAAGGTGGCGGGTTCAAATCCCCAGCCTGGACCCGCCAAACAACAATGATGGCTGCAACCAAAAAATGGCCGGGCGTTGTGGCGGGTGCCTGTGGTCCCAGCTACTTGGGAGGCGGAGGCAGGAGACTCGTTTGAGCCCAGGAGTTGGAGGTTGCTATGAGCTGTGATGCCGTGGCACTCTACCTAGGGGGATAGCTTGAGGCTCCGTCTCAAAAAAAAAAAAACCAAATAAAAAAAAAAAAAAAACTCCCCATCCCCACCACTCACAGCCTCTACAGCCCCCATTCTATTTTCTGTCTATGAATTTGATTATTCTCAGTGCCTCATACAAGTGGAAAGAACATCCCGTGTTGAAAGAAAACTTAACCAACACACACTTGTGTGGGGAGCCCAGAGGAGGAGCATGCCTGTGTGGGGATTTATCAGGTGACAGATGGGGTGAACCAGCCCAGAGTTAAGGGATCCCAAACCTCGGGGCCTCCTGCCGGTAGACACAGCCCAGTAACTGCCCCTGTGTTGAAGAGCTAGGGTAGAGAAATAGCCAAGAGCCGTGTCTCCTGACACAAGCTGGCTAGAACATGAATCCTGACTTTGCCTCTTAGGGCCTGTGAGGGGCTTTGTGCCTTCTATTTCCCCATCCCTGAGAAGGGAACAGCACTAGTACCTGCCCCGTGGGATTGTCGTCTGGGTTAGATGAGTTAATGTATGTAAGAGGCATGTTAGGGTCTTTCCTTGTTTCTGCAGAGTCTTAAGGCAATGCAGTGTGTGTTGCCTGGTGAGGTGGTGGGCAGAGCTTCCCTGGGGCACATTCATTTGGAGGGGCTCATGGGCGATCACCAAGATACAGTCACTATCTGAAGCCCCAAAGCCTTGCCACCCTCTCCTCCTTGGCCTCCTCTGGCTCTAGAATCCAGCCACCTTCCTGCTCATGCTGCTGGGCTCCCTGTGGCTCCAGGACCCAACTGTGGCCTTGGTACTCATTGCACATCCCCACTCTGTGTCAGAGCCCCAGGCGTGTAGACCTAGCACCCAGGATGAGGCCTTCCCTGCCTTCCTACTCAGAATGTGGTCTGAGAACCAGCAGCACTAGCAGTCCCTGCAGCTTGTTAGAAACAAGAACCTCAGGCCCACCCAGACCCACTCAGTCAAAATCTACATTTTTTTTTTTTGAGACAGAGTCTCATTATGTTGCCCTCAGTAGAGTGCTGTGGCATCACAGCTCACAGCAACCTCAAACTCTTGGGCTTAGGCTATTATCTTGCCTCAGCCTCCCAAGTAGCTGGAACTACAGGTGCACACGACAACGCACAGCTATTTTGTTGTTGTTTAGCAGGCCCTGGCCGGGTTCGACCTCACCAGCCCTGGTGCATGTGGCCAGCACCCTAAAATCACTGAGCTGTGGGCACTGAGCCCCAAATCTACTTTTTTTAACACAGGGGATTCGTATGCACAGTAAAGTTTGAAAAGCCCTAGTGTAGACCCCAAAGCCTGGTTCAGAAGAAGGTGGACCCAGCAGCTGGCTGCAAAGACAGCTGTGGCTTCTGCTTCCTAAAGACAGAATTTGTCTCAGGAGGAGGGATGCGGAGTCCAGATAGTGTTTAGAGTGTGCAGATTCCGGGCTCTGTGGTGGCTCCTCCCAGGGCTCCTGCAGGCAGACATGGCCACTGCCTAAATGCCAATAAACTAAAAGTCTTGTTTGGGATTTCTGCATTTTTGCTAAACTGCTGGATTCCAAAGGCTGCTTTGAAAGGGCCAAGGAGCAAGCAAGGCCTCCAATTTTGGGGGTGAGAGCGCCAGCTGCCTGCTCGCCTGCCTTGGAGCAGAGCCCCAGGCACAGAACTCTCCGGCCTCTCACCACCCCCAGGAGGAGGCCAGCAGCTAGGGAGGATAACCAGGTTTATTTTAAACTTGTAATTGAAGGTTGCTCTTTAACAACAACAAAACAGCCCCTGTCAATTCTAGGCTGCCAAAGTCAGTGTCCTAAATAAGAAACAAGTGGTCACTCCTTTCCCGTTTTTACTTTTAGGGGAAGGAAGCCGCAGCTGAATAGGGAAGTGATATCCCTGGCGCTTGCTATTTGCTGCCTCCAGCCTGGCCCTGCTGTCAGGGCAGGAATTAATGTCCCACGCACAGTGGTGGCGGTGCTTGTTTCCCGGCTGAGGGGCCAGTGAGAGGCTGCAGCTGTTGTCCAGCCCTGCCTGCCTTCCTCCATGGACCTCACATGACTCTTTTGTGGGAATTTACATAAAAGTAATGACCACTCAGTGTGCAAAATTTAGGAGCTGCAGGAAAATAGAAAGAAAAAAATTAGTCACCTCTTTTCTCAGATACTGTTTTAATTGCTTGGAAGTTGCTGTGTTAGTTAGGTTCCCCTTTTTTTCCTTCCTCATTCTTGGGTATGTTTATATAGGACTTTGCACACTGCAGAATGTTTTCCTGCAGTTTGTTTCTTGCCTTCATGCAATGAAATAGGACAGGAAAAATATCCTTATCCCTTCAGAGCAGGAACAAGTGTTGAACTGATTTGCCCCCTGGCCAGTCAGCTAATGAGTAGTTTCATTAGGATAAAATTGCCCACCAGAAAAATTCTGAAACAGAACTGTGTTTTCCACTCAAAAGAAGTTACTGAAAGCTGGGAGCATGTGGCTTCTTTGAAACATGGAAATGTAATTTGGCACATATATGTTTGGTGCATGTGTTCCCAAGGACATTCAGTGAATTCCTGTTATAGTTGCATAATAAGCACCTGTGACCTTGGGTGAAGATTTAGTGGTTTGGGCAGGGCTCTGCAGGGATGGCTCATCTCTGCTCCAGGAAGCATCTGCTGGGGCAGAACATCCAAGATTATTTCTTCTCCCCCTCGTCAGGTGCCTCAGTGTAGGCAACTCATCTGCCTATTAAAGTGAATTCTCTAAATTGTTTATTAAAAATTTCAGACCTTCCTATTCAAGATCTCAGGAGGTAGGATCCATTATTTATGCATTATTTAACAAATTCACATATGCATTATTTAACATTTTCCCATAGAAGTAGGGAAGTGTGAAGCCTGGGGAAGTGAGAGGTGGAGGGAGCCAAGGCCCCAATCCCCCAGTGTTCACTCTGTTATCCTGTGGGACTTCACACACTAACCTGGTTCAAATATAATATTATAAAGAATTTCAAGATTGGGCCCTCAGATATAATATTATAAAGAATTTCAAGACTAGGCCCTCAGGCTCCGTGCCTGTGGCTCAAGTGGCTAAGGCACCAGCCACGTACACCTAAGGTGGTAGGTTCGAATCCAGCCCAGGCCCGCCAAACAACAATAATGACTGCAACCAAAAATTAGCCGGGCATTGTGGCAGGTGCCTGTAGTCCCAGCTACTTGGGAGGCTGAGGCAGGAGACTCGCTTGAGCCCAGGAGTTGGAGGTTGCTGTGAGCTGTGATGCCACAGCGTTCTACCTGGAGGATAGCTTGAGGCTCTGTCTCAAAAAAAAACAAAAACAAAAACAAAAAACAACTGGGCCCTCAGAGCATTAGACTCCAAGCACAGTTTGCTGGACAACTACATAGGTCATATTGCAGAGGGCAGCCCTGCCCTCAGCCCAGCTCACCTCCCTGAGGTCCTTGGTCCCACGTGGGCTCCCTGTTGGTTTGGCACCAGTCCACTCTCCTCTCCTGTCCACACCCAGAATTTTGTTTCCACGCCTGACCTATGGGCCCCGACATCATCAGTGTTTCAGGCCCTGAAACACTGAACTACTAGGCCCTGAACTACTAGTGGCCTGGGGGCCCTATCTTTCTGCAGACCTCATGTCCATGGCTTATTGGCTGTCCTGAGTCTGGATACAGTTGCATTTGCTGCCCTCGGGAAACAGTCATCTAGTTTCATGGTAAGAGCTAGTGAGGCTCAGCTAAGCTAGCACTAACAGTTGGGTTTGGCATCCTTGGAGTATCATCACAAAAAGCCTATGACACACCTTGCCCTTAAGGTCCTGGTGGAGGCCAGGCCTCAGCTATGTATAGTGAGTGCTGGCCTCTCCGCACCTCTGTGGGTGTCCTACCTGGATATGTTCAGGATAATACCCTTCCTTCCTGACGGGAGGCTTGGGACAAGTAGTCCCCAAAGGAGTGATGCCAGCAAGCAGAGTTTCCCCACCTGCACCTTGCCCTGGTCCTCAGATATTTCTGTCCCAGATATTTCTCCCTGCCTTTCTTTCCTAGCTCACTTCTTCTGTCCAAGTCACCAACTTGGTGGAGAAAGTTGGCAATGAATCCTTCCTGACTGTGGGAGAAGAGAGGAGTGGGGGTTAGAAGGCCTAGGAGGGAGGCAGGGGGCAGGGAGAATGGGGTATTCATTTGGGCTGAAGTGGGAGAGGGGAGGGGGGGATCGGAAAGCCTAGGAGGGAGGCAAGGAGAATGTGGCATTCATTTGGGGTGAGGTGGCAAAGAGGAGGATGCAAAGAAACCACCTTGTTATTTACTAAAATTAAATTGTACCATGCCAGACTTTGTTATATACTATCTATCTAAATATATATATATTTATTTTATTTTATTTTATTTTATTTTATTTTTATTTTTGGCAGTTTTTGGCCGGAGCCAGGTTTGAACCCACCACCTCTGGTATATGGGGCCAGCGCCCTACACCTTTGAGTCACAGGCATCGCCCTTCTAATGATATTTTTAAGTGTGTTTAATTGAGAGGTAAAAAGAAGGAAGAATGTTTGCAGATTGACTTCTGGGAGATGAACTTTGCAGTTATTTCTGGAAGAAAGGATGGGGGACCTGGCAGGTGATGAGAAAGGGGCTTTCTTGGAGCATGGGGCTAGGAGCAGGGTGTGTTGTGGGCAGACAAGCATCCATTTCTTCCTTCCCCTAGCAAATGTGTACAGGTTCTGAGTTTGGGAGGGGAGGAAATCTCAGGCCGGGAAGACACAGATTCTGCCCTCCAAAAGCTCAGGAGAGCAAAGGCGTTGGCAAGTAACCCCAGAACTAGATGGATGTCATTGAGTGGCATGACTAACTCAGTGCCCCCAGGCATTCAAAGGCAGGACACTGCTGGTCAGGGAGGGAGGATTTTAACCCATGAAGCACAGGGAGCAAGGAGACTGGTCATGGGTGTCCTATCATGTCAGAGTGTCATGAGCTATGGCTGGAAGGTCAGTGGTGGCTGACTGACCCCCACATCAACAGTGAAGAGGCACACCAGCGAGTCAGGGCTGGGATAGCTTGGAGTACTTGGGTTATTTTTTGCTGGAGATGGGAGCCATTGAAGGTTTTTGAGCATACCAGCCTATCAGAGCTCTGCTCTGGAAACATATAGCAACAGTGTACAACAGGAAGCCAGCAGGGAAATGGTCACAATTGTCTAGGCAAAAGGGAATGAGAGGTGAAGTGGGATGGGAAGAGAGGAGTGACAGAGAGGTCACACTTGGTGCTGCTTGTAGGGAGATTAAGGGCTCAGTCAGCCTGTCAGCATTGTCATTAGGGGCTGGGAAGCCAGATTTAGCAGCTGGTTGGATGGACGTTGAAGATCACAGGTTCCATCTTGTTCAAGGTGCTTTTATTAGCAAGTGACAATAATCCAACTCATGCCAACCTCCACAAAATTGAGACTGTTAGCCTGCATCTCAGAGAAGTCCAGAGTGGCTTTACATGCTGCTAGAGCCAGACACCCCAGGGCTAGTGTCGTCCACCTCCTGGTTCTGCTTTCTTTGTGCCGCCTTCAACCTCAGGTAGGACCCCTGACGTGGCAGGAGTGTGGCCCCAGCAGCTGAGCTGATATTCATCCAGCTGTGCGTCCTCATGAGGGGCCAGCACTTCTCCTTCCTGGCTGGTCTGAGGCCTGAGCCCATCTCTGGGTCACAAGCCGTTCTTAGAGTAGTGGGCAGGTCACATATCCCTGAACCTCCTGGACAGAGGGGAGGGGCCATCCCGAGAGAACCCTGGGCTGCCACCAGGAGGAGGAGGAAGGTTTGCTGGGTGCACCACAGACATCTGGTGGAGAGGTCTGGAGCTGAGGGGACAGGTGAGAACTGAGGGGAAGTCCTGGGGGGTACTGAGGTCACACGTGGGGGGCACCTAGAGTCCTATGAAAGACACAGGACAACCTGGGGAAGAGAGAGTCAGAGAGTAAGGGATGACACTCAGAAGAAGTAGGTGAGAATCCGTCCTGCCATCAGGGATGGAGGCAGTGGTCAGCCTGCCCAGGTCGGGAGGGTGAGAGTGAAGACAGGCCGGTTTTAGTTGAGATTATCTGCAGAGGGCAAGGTGTGGGCAGGGCTGGTTTGGGAGCCTGGGCTGCAGACGTGCAGAGCAGCCCCTGTGGAGACTGCGGGACAGCAGGGTGAAGGACAGTGATGACAGCGATGCAGGGAGC
>CAUYQV010031743.1:0-19103 GCA_963574575.1 Galagoides demidoff | reverse complement strand
GAGGGGAGGGGAGAAGGGCGGACGGGTGGAGGGACGGTGACTGGAAAGATCACCTCTATGGTCTGTCTAACAAGGGTACAAGTGAACTTTTCTAGAACTAGAGTATAAATGTTTTAACACAATCACTAAGTAAATGACACAAAGTCTATGTTAACCAGTTGGATGAAAATGTTTCAAATTGTATATGAAAACACTACACTGTACCCCATGTTTGCATTATGTATACAGCTATCTTTTAATTTAAAAAAAAGAGAGAGAGAGAGAGAAAGTGATCAGAAGGGCTGAGAGAAAATATTTCCTTCTCTCTGAAAACTGTTGAGTTGTTTGTGGCTGGGATGAGCTATGACCCGCTGCTGCTCACAGCTCAGTTTTAACTTGTGCATCCCCCAGCGTACCTAACCACCTCTCCTCTTGTCATTGCCTCTGCAGCCATCAATCCATGTTTACAAAAAGTCTGCCACCCTCATGCTCTCTGCACATACCTGGGACCAAACCAGCACAGTTGTATATGCCAAGAAGGCTACCACGGGGATGGCCAGGTGTGCTTGCCGGTGGACCCCTGCCAAACCAACTTTGGAAACTGCCCTATGACATCTACAGTGTGCAAGTATGATGGGCCTGGACAGGTGAGCAAATGATGCAGGGAACTGAGGCATCTCGGAGCCAGACAATGCACCAGAGGTAGACCATGCGTTGGGAACCATCAGTTCACCGGTCCAGGGTCAGTGGGGGCTTCCTCTCTAGACAGGTCCTCAGTTGCTCAGGGCCTGACTGCAGTGCCCACAGCCACCCAGTCTCACTTCTTCAGCTCCCCCATCAAAACTTAACTGTCTCATCTTCTCTCCTACCGCAGTCCTCTGGGGTAACTGGCAAATTCAAAATTAGATTAACAAATATACTGTCAACCAAGTCTTGGGTGAATATATGATTGGCTTTCACCCCAAATCTTCCATTCTCTCTAATTATCTTTTTAAGTTGAGAGGGGCTTTTAGAACAACAAAAAAAAAAATTATCCTGTCCTGAAGGGATGGAAACTGAGGATAGCTGGGCAGCACTGACAGACTGTAGGGAGCTGCAAGGACATCCTAGGGTGAGACCCTGCCCGTCTAAATCACTTCATGACCTTGACTGATAAAGATCGGTCTGGGTGAAGACCCTTGCTGAGGAGTTCAGTTGAAAAATTCCCTAATATTGCCTTCATCCATCAAGCCTCCTGTGTCCCCAGTTACACATTCAGACCTCAGGGAAGAAAATTGATCCATTCAGATGGACATTTTGCACAGGTGGGAGGAAAAGCTCAGTACCGACTCAAACACAGCCGTGGGTCCCTACGGTCTAATCACTGCCCAGATAGGAACGTTCCTGGAATTTCCTGCAAAAAATCTGCCCCATCTCACCTCAAGGAAATAGTGTATATCATATAGTATTTCTGCTATCAATTTCTAAAGCAGGTGTGCAGAGAAATTCAAGGGTCTAAATTCCCATCTTCAAACTGAGGGTCTTTACAGGGAAATACATTATGCCGTGAATGCCAGGGCCTTGAAAGCACGGTTTAAAATAGGCTTCGTCTCATCGAGAATGGATTGCAAGGCAAATCTTGAAGTCTTAGGAACCCTCCATGTTCACACAGAAGCAGGGCAGTGCATTACTCCAGAGAGGATTCTCCACCTTGGCATCATTGACATTTGAAATGGATAATGTGTTATCGGGGCAGGAGCTGTCCTGTGCATTGTGGGCACGTCACAGTATCCTTGGCCTCTAGTAGCACCACCCTCCTCCCACTGTGACAATCAGTATCTCCAGATACTGCCTAGTGTCCCCGGGTGGGACCCCCCTAGTTGAAAAACCACTATTCTAGATCAATAAGACCTTTCATCTGAGCATCAGTCTCTGCTCACCTATAGACAATCGAAAACCAGGATTATGGAGCCAGAGAGGTCAAGGTTAGGAAACAAGAAATCTGAAAAGCTAAACTTCACAAACAAGGGTCATGAGCTTCTAGCAGGTGAGATACACAAATGTGGTGTCCTCTTCACATGCTTTGACACATTCTTAGTCTAAGCCCACACTTCAGACCTACTCTGGGTTAGTTTTTATGGGAGAATAAGAACATGGATTAAAGAAGAATGCCAGCAGAAGCGACTAACAAGGACCCTGTGTGTTTTTCTCTCCCTGTCTACTGAAGTCTCACTGCGAGTGCAAGGATCACTACCACGGTTTAATACCCGGAGTGGGGTGCACTTTGACCAATATCTGTGAGTCAAACAACCCGTGCCATAGGAATGCAAAGTGTACCACTGTTGCTCCAGGCCAAACCGAGTAAGTCTCTTCCATCCCATCGCCAACTTTTCCAAGGGGTGAAAGTGGTGGCCTGTCAATGCTGGAAGTTCCTTGAAGGGGAGGCCACGTGTCTTATTCAGCCTGTATCTACCATCTCCTCACAAAGTAGGAACAAGGATCACAGGGGGTGCTTGATAAACCTTTCTTTAACCAACAAGCCACTCAATAATCTCCCTTAACATGACCATTAGAACGTTCTGGAGTGTTGATTTGCCTGATGGCTTGGTCTGAAGTGGTCAGAATGTGGGGAAAGAAAACCACTGTGATGGGGAAACAGATGGTTGTCGTGATTACAGAGGTATAACCTCTGATACCACATGCCTGTTTGCCCACTCAGGAAATGTTGCCCATTAGTGGTGCCTAATAAGACTGGACAAAGTGGCTTGGTGCCTATAGCTCAAGGCAACAAGGTTCAGTGGCAAGAGGTTTTTCCTAAAGCCTCAGAGTATTTAGAGTACACTTAGAGCACTTAGAACCCCATAATTCCATGCCCTGATGGCTCCAAATCAGCTTCCAGGGCCTGGACCTTGGACCCCCTCTCCCCAGGGTATAGCACCAGTATGGCTGTTCACAGCAGGTGGAGCATGAGCCAATGTTATCTTCACCACACTCAAGAACACACCCTTGGCCCAGGTTCTACTGAACTACTTATTGTTTGCCTTAGTTTGGGCTGCTATAACGAAGTCCACTAATCTGGGTGCTTTATACATGCAAACAACAAAAATAAAAATTTGTTTCTCACAGTTCTGAGGCCAGAAATCTGAGATCAAGGCGCCAGCATGGTCAGGTTCTGGGGAGGGTTCTCTTGCAGGTTGCAGAAAGCTATCTTCTCACTGTATCTTTACGTTGCAGAAAGAGGACTAGAGAGATCTCTAGGATCTCTTTTATGAGGGCACTAATCCCCTTCACAAGGGCCCCACCCTCAGGACCTAATCACCTCTCAAAGGCCTCATCTCCTAATTCCATCACTGTGTGGGGTTGGATTTCAACAAATGAATTGGGAGGAGACACAAACCTTTAGTCCATTGCATTTTTCCTCAAACATGCCAGGATACTCCCAACTCTGGGATTTCACACACACTCTTTCTTCTAGAACATCTCTGCCTCCTCCACCTTCCCTCCACCCACCTCCTCTGAGTCAGACTAAAACCCTGATCCTTTGATGCTCACTTCAATTATCTCCACCTCTAGAATGACTCCTCTGTTCTCCCAGTCCACTCTGATGACTCATCTTCTGGGTTTCCAGAGCACCCTGAGTGCTTCTCTGAGAATTTATGGCCTAGAACTGTAATGGGTACATAGTGGTGGTGAGCAAAGACAGACATTGTTACTTAAGGCTGTGTGGTCTTCAGTGAGATACTTAACCTTTCTGTGCCTCAGTTTCTAAAATGGGGTTAATAACAGGACCCTCCTCCTATGGTGGTTACATTAAATAAGATACCACAGTGAGATCCTTACAAGAATAACTATCATTAGTGCTATTAATAAATGCTAGCTCTTATTGTCATTAGTGACTTCATTACTAGAATAGAAAGTTCTCTGGGGTCTACATTTTATTCACCTTTGTTGCAACACTTACAGCTGTGATCGCTGCTACAGAGAAGAGCTGCATGGCACCGGGAGAGTATGTGTAATGATGACCTGATTTATAGAGAGGGAGTGGAGGAAGAGAAGGTAATCAAGGCAGGCTTCCCTAAAGAAGCTGCAGAGATCTCAGCTAGGAAGTAGATCAGTAGTCCTGATTCTTTATTGTCCCACAGGCTGACTTCAGTAGCTTGTTCTGATTCGGTCATTCTGCATTAGAGCCCTGGAATCCATGTTTATACATACTTAGCACTCCAGGGGATTCTGATGCACAAGGTCTCTTGATTACACTTTGAAAAATACCGAGACAAAGAGCATTTAGGGAGGCCAGGGGCAGTGACCCAACCTGAATCCTAGCACTCTGGAAGACAGGCGCAGTGACCCAACCTGAATCCTAGCACTCTGGAAGTCAGCCGCAGTGACCCAACCTGAATCCTAGCCCTCTGGAAGACAGGCGCAGTGACCCAACCTGAATCCTAAGTCAGGCGCAGTAACTCAACCTGAATCCTAGCACTCTAGAAGGCAGGCGCAGTGACTCAACCTGAATCCTAGCACTCTGGAAGACTGGCGCTATGACCCAACCTGAATCCTAGCACTCTAGAAGGCAGGCGCAGTGACTCAACCTGAATCCTAGCACTCTGGAAGGCAGGCGCAGTGACTCAACCTGAATCCTAGCACTCTGGAAGGCAGGTGCAGTGACCCAACCTAAAACCTAGCACTCTGGAAGGCAGGCGCAGTGACTCAACCTGAATCCTAGCACTCTGGAAGGCAGGAGGATTCCTTGATCTCAGAAGTTCGAGATCAGTCTGAGCAAGAGTGAGACCCCCATCTCTACTAAAAATAGAAAAAAATAACCAGCCAGGCGTCATGGCAAGTCCCAGCTACTCAGGAGGCTGAGACAAGAGGATCTCTTGAGTCCAAGAGTTTGCAGTTGCTGTGAGCTATAATGCCACAGCACTCTACCCAGAGCAATGGAGTGAGACTCTGTCTCAAAAATAAAAAGACTACAGAGATGTCTAGTGTTTGTAGATATGCTTAACTTATTAGACAGACATTTCTTGAAGGCCTACTTAACGTCAGGTACTATCCTTGGAATGCTCGCTGTGTTTGTGGCTCTCTTCTGTCTCTGTTTTCTACTGGGATCCTTTGCTTCATCTGTTAAAAGAGGCTGTCGGACTGTACGATCTCAACATTGAACAGCTCTAAGCCCCTGAGAATGTGTTTTCGCTCTCTCTGTAGATGCACTTGCCAGAAAGGTTACGTGGGCGATGGCTCAGTGTGTTATGGAAACATTATGGAGCGACTCAGAGAATTAAACACTGAACCCGGAGGACAATGGCAGGGAAGGCTGACATTTTTCATCACACTCCTGGGTAGGCAACTACGGGCACAGATTTCTGCATAGAAGACAGACCTCTTTCAGGCAGGGGCAACTGCAATTGTTCAGAAAAGAAGGGCTTGTCTGTTGGGATCAGCCTTTCCAGGGAGGGGTTGTGCAGGGGGGAGGGAAAGGGCAGGCAGCTGTTTCCAAGCAGACAGGCAGGAGTTAGTACCAAGAGATCTAGTAGTGTAGGGATTAGTAGGCAGAGAGCTGAGAGTCCTGGGGTCACCCCCATGGTAGTGAGAGCATATGGCGGGAGTGTCCTAGGCAAACTGGACCATCAATTCTTTCCCTGGACAGAGCTCTGTTGTCACCTTCCCCGTCACAAATTCTGGTACACTCAGCCTCCTGTTTGAGAACATGAAGCCAGTCCAGGCCTCCCATGTTGATGGAAACAGGACTGGATACATACGTCATGGGGCCCAGAACAAGATAAAAATGTGGGACCCTTTGTTCAAGCAATGATTAAGCATTTCCAGATGGCAACAACAGAGCCATTAAACCCATCATGGGGTGCTTCCAAGCTGGCCTAGGAAACAAGGGCTGGGTCTTTGCCCCCTGGGATGGTAACAGCTCAGAAGATCAAGCACAGGTCAGGGACCATGGGGTTTTCAGAGGACTTCTTCATACCTGAACTGCTCATCACAGGGGATCCCTGAAGTCAGGACTGTGACTACAGGGAAACCCTCACAACCTTAGATTCAGAACCTACTGGGGTACTGGCTTCAGGGTGCCTCGCATTAATGCAAGATTAAGGTTAAGTTTGCACAGAATTTAATAGGGAGCTTCCCAATTGACATAAGGTCTCAAAGACCCACTAGAACACAGAAGGGCATGAAAGGACCAGTGATTACCTTATTTCATTCCTCCTGTGCCAATGACCCATTCGTTTTGTATATTTTGACTCCTAAGACAAAGCTTACGCCTGGCCACTAAGTAACCTGGGACCGTTCACTGTGCTGTTGCCCACAGACAATGGATTGAAAGGATTCAATGTGAGTATCTGAAAAACCCTACACCCAGGGGCTGATGTGAGAAGACTTTGTAGGCAGGACTTCTTTGTATTTAAAAGTAAAAAACTCCATTAAAAATAAACTTACTGATGGTGATTTCTTTTTTCTGATGGTGATTTTTTTGATAAATATATTTAAGGGAAATGTAACGTTCTTACAGAAAGCACCCAAATTGTTAGTGTATAACTCAATGAATTTTCCCAAAGTGAAGGTATTTGTGTATCTAGCAAGTTCACTCCCAGGACCCGAGATGGCCCCCTCACTCCCCTTTCCAGTCCTAAACCTCTAAGGTTATGTGATAAATAAGATTTGCATGATGTAACTCACTTCCCACAAAATTTAAACTAATAGGTAGTTTTGTTTCTTTAAAATCTTTAGAAATGGTAACAGTAATAGGTTAAACAAGAAGACAACTTCAGTCTTCAACGTAAGCAGCTGTTGTTGGAGATAATGTCACCCAGTGGGAATAAATCTTGTAGTGGTTGGCGGTTGTGTCCTAGTATGTCAGAATCAATGAAATAATTACAGTTGGTTTAACAAAAATAATGGACGAGTAGATTTATATAAAATTAAAGTTTACCTTAATCCAAGATATTTTGTGATAATAAATTTTGCTGAGTTGAATCAAAACCCAGTATATTCCAGGCTCTCTCACTCAAGAATACCACCATCATTCATCTGTCTGAGATTTGTCTGTCTCTTATTAACCTTCAAAAATGTCCGTATACCCCTCCTATTGGGGAGAATGAACAAAATTAAACATGTCTGGGCTAGGCACTGTGTGTGTGGTCTCATGTTTAAAATATAGGGTAAGTTTACACAGAATTTACAAAGTATCTATTGATTATTGACCATGTAGCAGCGACAAAGTATAGATTTGGTCCAATATATTTCAAAAATCTTAACTTTTCTATTCAAAAGCACCATCAGTCCACTTGCTTTACCTCCTCCTTTCCCACGAAACTTCACATTTCATTCTCATCCATTTCCTGGGTTCAAGACAGATTTCTTTTCCCTTATCCTTGTCACTTTCAGCACTATCACAGCCTCCCAGGGTTGAGGGTACACCATGAATCGCCGCCAACTCCCCAGGTTTCTACTCCCTTTAAGGCCCAGCCCAGGTTGATTGTGCTGGTGGAAGTCGTCTGTGTCTGAAAGCCCAAACCCAAGTTGGGGTGCCCTGGTGTGGATGCCTTTCATACTAAATAAGGCACAGTAGGCATTACACAAAGCTCATTTTCTCCTTCCAACAGTCAGGCTGGCTCTCTTTTCCTAGGTGAAGGAGCTTTTGATGAATAGTGGAGCTGCTCAGTACTTTGTGAAACTCCACATGATCGCGGGGCAGATGAGCACCAAACAAATGAATAACACACACACCTTCTACACCGTGACCGGCCAGTCAGGGGAAATCAGCAACGATGATAAGGTAAGAGTCTCTCTGGTTGTCAGAACAAAGTTGTCCACCAAGCCAATGCCCGTAGCCTCCTTGCTCTTTGTTTATCTTGGGGTTTGTGAAAGGTTACTAAGACCTTCTTCCCTTATTTCCTGTGTGCTAAACACCTTCTACAGCAAGAAGCAGAGAAACCCCCAGGAAGGGCCAGGGAGGAGGGGCGGGCTGCTGTGTAAAGGGGGTTATGAAGCATTTGGTTTTGGTCTTAGTTTTCAAGGCAATCATCCTTCAACTGCCAGCAGGAAGGGGAAACTTTGCTGTAAACTTGTTTTCTGGAAGCATCAGCATGAAGCCAGATCAGCATTCCTCTTAGAAAAGGAAATAGATTATTTGTGTTAGTTAGCTAGAGTTGGTCCACCTTCTCCAACTTAATGTACCATTTTTCCTAATGCCAAATAACTCTTTTGTGACTGGGGAGCAGATGATTAATCAACCCAATGTGCATGCGTATAGGCACATAACCTTGGCTATTAATTTTACCAAATATCAGTAGTTAGTTAATAGATCATTGAGTATGTGTTCTATGCAGAGTGCTGAAATAAATCTTCATTGGTATAAAATTCATATAAATTCACAATCAGCCTGTGAAGGAAGTCCTATTATCACTCCTATTGTTCCAGTGGGAAAGCAGAGAGGTCCCACAGGGATTGCCAAACCCAGGATTCAAATGTGGGCCTGCCTGACTCCAAAGCCCACATCTTTAACCAGTCTTCTCTGCTGTGTTAAGAGGGTGAATGGATCAATGGATGGGTGGATAAATGGACAGATGGATGGATAAATGGGTGGGTGGATGGATGGATGGATGGATAAATGGATAGATGGATGTATGGATAAATGGGTGGATGGAGGGACAGATGGATAGATGGATGGATGGATAAATGGGTGGATGGATGGATAGATGGATGGATGGATGGATGGATGGATAAATTGATGGATATATAAATGGACAGATGGATGGATGGGTGGATAAATGGATGGAGGAATGGATGGATGAATGGATAGATGGATGGATAAATGGGTGGATGGATGGACAGATAGATGGATGGATGGATGGATGGATGGATGGATGGATGGATGGATAGATGGATGAATGAGTGATGAATGGATGGATGGATGGGTGGATGGGTGGATGGATGGATGGATGGATGGATGGATGGATGGATGTACGGATAGATGGGTGGGTGGGTGGGTGGATGGATGGATGGATGGATGGATGGATGGATGGATGGGTGAATGGATGGATAGATGGATGGGTGAATGGGTGGGTGGGTGGATGAATGGATGGATGGATAGATGGATGGGTGAATGGGTGGGTGGATGCACAGAGGTATGGATAGAAGGACAATTCACCAAGGTGTCCCAGTCAAGACAGCAATTTGCAAAAAGCTCATTTCACACTTTGGGGTATGTGTATAGGGCCTCTTAAGGGGCATACATTTCTGAAATAGGGAACGGAAGCTAAACTTTCTATTAATATTTGCGAGTTGATTATTAAGGCTCAGTCTCATAAAATAATAAGCCGGCCATGGAAAATTCTTGCTCTGACATGTGCACACACACACTTAATACTCACCAGAAACAGCAGGTAAGCAACATAATTAGAAGGACATGCTTATAAAACCAAGGAACAAAAGCCATTCCCCCGGGGGGTTTTCAGGGACAAAATTAAGACAAAATTCTTGGAGACAAAATTCTTTACCAACTGTCAGACTCAGTAAGCACAAGGCCCCAAACTTGACATGTTTGGGAGAGAATGTTTCTGTCCATAGAGACTGAAGTTATAGTAGTTGCTCTTAGATTCCTCATAAATCATTTTTATCCTGCCAAAGACTACAGCTAGTGATAGGACCAGGAGTCCTCAGCTCTCAGCTTCCCAATGTCCACCTTTTCTCTCACTATTCACAAAGCCTTCCCCATACCTCTTCCTCACCTCATTAAGCAATGTTTCTTAATTGTTTTGAGATAGCAGAAAAATTAGCATTGTTTTCTTGGGAACACCACAAGATCTTTCTTTAAATAAAGCTGACATATTAGCCAGGGGTCCCAGCTACTTGGAAAACTGAGGCAGAAGAATTGCTAGAGCCCAGGAGTTTGAGGATGCAGTGAACTATGATGACATCTCTGAACTCTGACCAGGGCAACAGAGAGACCCTCTCTCAAAAAAAGAAAAAAAAAACTGATACAACAAAAACAAAAAACAATTGCTGTAAATATTAAAACCAGGATGAGCTTTTTAATTTTTGAACAGTATACCATCAGTCTATGGGCGTTTTTTTGGTGTCCAACAGAAGAGAATGTGCTGACCTCTTCTTCCATATTTTCTCCCTTTGTCCTGTCCTTCTTCAACCATGCCACAAACATTCGTAATTATTATGTTCCAGGAAGTCTGCTAAGCCCCTTGATGTAAAACTGAACAGGACACAACTATTTCCCACAATCTCAGGGAGACCCTGGCATGCAAAACACAGTTACTATGCAGCGTGAGAAGTGCAGTAAGAGATAGACCCAGAGGCAGTGGGGCCCTGAAACATCCAGATCAGCCGAGTGGATCACAAAAGGATTCCCAGAGGAAGCAGCATCTCAAAGATGAGGGTGACTTTAAGGCTAAGAGGGGTTTGCAGGCGCTACACAGCTAGAGCAGAGCACATGGGGCAGAGCAACGGGTCAGCCTCAAAGAACGACAGGTCCCTTGTGATGATGAAAGCACGCGGGAGACAAAATTTCAGGGACACACAGGTCAGATCAGGGAACACCTGTGTGCAACACCGCTGAACTTGAACTTTAAAGCCAAAGGGGAGCTCTTTCCTACCTCTCTCTGTATTCCTTCTCTGCTCTCTCTTTCCCTCTCTTCCCCCTCGCTCTTCTCTTCCCCACTCTCTCCTTATCTCTCTTCCCTCTTTTCTCTCCTCCTCAGTGCTGCTCTGCAGCCTCCCTCCCCCCCACCAATAAAGACCTTTTGTACAAAAAAAAAAAAAAAGCCAAAGGAGATGTTGAAGGGGCTGTAAGCAAGTGATACATAATCCAGTTTGCATTTAGAAAAATGGCTTGTCTGAATGTAGGGGATGGGTAACAGTGGAGCAAGGCTAGAGGTGGAGAGATCACTTACAAAAATACTGGGGTAAACTTGGTAAGAAGTGAGGAAGGCCTGCTCGACCCAGACCGTGGCCAAGGGAAACGTGGCTGAGGGTCTTTTAACTCTGATGGAACCTTGTTCTTCTGAATGAAATGTCCCAGAAGATACCACACTGTGGCCACCAGCATTACCTGTGGTTTCCTTTGCACTTTTTTTATATTTCCTTTTCATTAGTATCTGGTTTAGGGGAAATGTGTCCTTAGCCGCCCCTGCAGTCAGAAGCCTGGTGTTCCCATCCATGCCTGATGGCTTTCCAGGGGTGTTCCTCCACCTGAGGCACCTGCTCTCCTGGAGACTCAGTTTCCTTGTTTATAGATCAAACCATAAAGTTTACCTCTTAACTTCATATGATGATTAAATAAGCAATGTAATACATTGTTGTTTATGCAAACAAGCTGCAAGAATAGAACAAACCATATTCTGTATCATGCTAGGAATATTTTGAAAGCAAATGACAGAAAATCTGACATGAACTGGCTCAAGCTAGGAAAAACAAAAAAGGAACATCCTGGAAAGTCTGTGAGGAAATTTGGCTTCAGACACAGCTTGACCCAGGCTCGGATGATGTCACCAGGGTCAAATCTTGAGTCTGCTCTGCCTGGGATGGCTCTGCTCTCACTAGCATTGTAGACCAGACCCTCCCTCCCCCAGCATACACCAAGCTACCCGCACACTCTTCAGGGGGGTTCTTCCACAAGCCTGGGACCACATGGCTGAGTACAGGGCTGAGAATGGGGGAAGTGCAGACAGTGGGGCACTGTCATCACAAGCACAGGGGACATGTGCTGGGTACAAATGCTACAAGTGCCCCTGGCATACACACACACCCCCATGGTCAGGGCACCACTCAGAGCCTCTTACTGCTAAGCAGCCATGCAGAGAGTGACCTTGTTGTGTGGTAAGCAGGTAAACACCAGGAGACACGGCCCTTCCTTCCACTTATGTCATAATCATGAAATGGTTACTTATTGTCCTACTCTGAAGGGCTCTTCCACAGCCTCTCATAACACCTGCAGGCTATTCAAGGATCACCAGGACTCTGTGGGACTCATTTGAAAAGCACTTCCAGAGATCACATGGGCAGGGGGCAAAGGAGAGCCTCTGGCAACAAAGAGGGGGCCTAACAGGCAGGGATCACATAAAAGAATCTGATAGTAATCAATAGTAATCGTATTTGTAAGAGGCATCCTCTTCCTCCTTGGAAAGTGCCTTCCAGCCTCTGGGGACTTACCCATCTCTGTAAGCTTTAAATCATGTCACCAGTCTTTCACATCCAGCCACCTTGTGAGTCGACCCCAGAAGTCAGTCGCCACTGCATCCCCCATTAGAATGTGTCCAAGGGCAGGAAACACACACCCAACAACCACATGGCATCAAGAAAGGCGGCTACCCACAGCACAGAAGGTGGTGTCTGTCATTTCCTTATGGGTGTCTATCATTTCCTTATGGGAGAGCAGAGAGGAGAGGAAGTTTGCCCTGCCTGGAGGTGGCAACATTCATAAACACAATGCCCCTAACACCTAAATCCCAGTATGTTTCCTTTAGTTTTATTCTTACACGTCCGTACTTGTTTCCCCTCTTAGGAAGCAAGCTCCCTGAGGGGAGAGATCATGTGGTTTTCATCCCCAACCCTGACACCTACCACGATGCCTGGCCCAGAATGGGCAGTTCATAAGTGTGTGCAGAGCTGGTGAATTCACTTTGCTAGGTGCTGGCAAATGCAAAGACCTACAAGTCAGCTTTGTACTTACAGCCTGTCAGGTAGAACATAGCTGATTTGAAATAAAACAAAATATTCTATGTCACCTTATACAGGGCGTCCATAAAGTTTGTGTGCAATTAAAAATAGCTGGCTATTTTAACTTCTTAGGGACAGAGCCTGGACCAGGTCCCCTGACTCTCACGTCTAGGTTCTCCTCACAACATCTAGGGTCACGGAAGCCTCAATGCCAGGCTATCCAGCTAGATGCACTAAAGATGGTAAGATGGACTTAATTTCTGAACTTAGCATTTTTTTTAAATCAAACTTGTGTTATTGAAAGCCTTTCTTAGCCATTCTCTCGTCTGATCACCACACCAAATTTGGGTATAGATTTTATAGATAAAAGAACAGAGAGAGCGCTGATGTGTACACAGCACACACTGAGCTGTGAAAGTAGTCAGCAGCTAAGTTAAAGCAGAATCCCAGACCGACCCTGATGCACTGCTCCCCTCTGGCCTTCTCTTTGGCCTTGAAAAATCAGTGGCACAAAATCCTTAACTCTCAGGAATAAAAGAAACCCCATTCCACGCAGAATCCCCGTCCAGCTCTCTTTGCCCACCTTTAGTGAGAACATACTGTCCACCACATTGGAACCAAGCCATCACTGGTCTTTTCATTATAGTCAAACTCTGACTTCCTCTCATTTCTTCTCATTGTCCTGCATTGATTCAACTTCATTCACTTTATGTTTATGTCGTGTGCTGAGGACCACGCAGACAGTTACTATTATGCCCATTTTACAAGCAAAGAAACTGAGCCTCAGAGAGGTGACAGATTTTACCCAAAGGCACACAGCTGGGAAGAGGCAAGACTGGGTCTGCTATTTTCACATACAGTGCTGTCTGTGACTCTCCCTCAAGAATGGTACAGATGAAACTGCATCCTTTCTCCAGACAGAGGAGATAAGGGCAGTTTTGCAGACTCAGCTCCCTGTATGCCACTATCCTGTTTTACAAGTCAGTAATGTTCAGGAGCTCCCAATCCAATGTATGAGGTTAATTAATAATATGTAAAAGTTTATAGTTTATACAGCATAATCTCATAAACATTTATTAGTATGCTAATAGAGAGTAATGGCCATGTGAGCATAAAATCAGACAGGGGCTGATGTGACACACCAAAGAGCTGTCAGAAAACCCACGAGTTTCGTTGTTATCCAGGAAGAGCGTCACAGGCATTCTCTTCCTATGGATTCATGTTGCTGGTCACACCTCCCCATGACTGTGACAGGGCTGAACGCATGCCGGACTTGGATCCCAGAGACCTGAGTTCTAATCCTGACTCTGCCTTAAAGAAAAAAAGCAAATTGACATTTACTGAGACTGCTCTGTCCCGGGTGCTCTGCTAGGCATTCTTCAGTGATTTCTCCATGTTCTCTACCTGGCTGAGTTTGGGCAATCGTCTGGCACATAAAGCATATTCAAATATGTTTATTCAATTATGCTGAGTTGAAAAGAAAAGCACACTCCCTCTCTCTGGGCCTTCGTTTCCTCTCTCAATCTCTAAGGCTGCTCATATATTGCTGTCTTGATTCCCAGAACGTCTTCCACTGTCTCTTACAAATGTGTCAGGTCAGTAACATACAATCCAAATGACCCCACCTTTTTTTTTTGAGACAGAGTCTCACTTATCACCCTTGGTCGAGTACTGTGGCATCATAGCCCAGAGAAACCTCAAACTCTGGGGCTCAAGTGATCCTCTGGCCTCAGCCTCCCCAGTAGCTGAGACTGTAGGCACCCACCACAACACCCCCTAGTTTTTCTATTTTTAGTACAGCTGGGGTCTTACTCTTGTTCAGGTTGGTCTTGAACTCCTGAGCTCAAGCACTCCACCCATCTTGGCCTCCCAGAATGCTAGGATTAGAAGCATGAGCCATCCTGCCCTGCCATCCCTCTTTCTTAAAATCCAGTACAAGACAGCATAGAACAAGAGAGATGGTACAGAAGACAGATCATCTTGTTTCTCATCCTCAGTGGCCACAAGAGAGGTCATCCGGCTTCTCAGTTCTCCCTGCTGTCAGCGACCAATGACACTTCCATCAGTTTCCTCATCAGAAACACGAGCATTGTAAAGCTCTCATGACATGAGGCGCAGGAGTATTTTTAAACACACAGCTACGCATTTTCCTCCCTGTAAACTATTTACTGAGTACCAACTACAAGCTAGCTCTCAGGTTTGCACACTGGGGATACAAGATGACAAGACTCAGCTTCTGCATTTTAAAAACTCACAATGAACATGTGACAGAGAGTGAAGGGCACGAAATAACCCTTAAATAAAGTTATAAAGTTCTCCGGGAAAGAAAGAGCACTTAATTTCATTTGGATAGGATTTTTCACAGAATGCTTCATTAAAGAGAAGGATTACATTTTTAACTTAGCCATAAAAATGAGCAATTTTGCTGCTTTTTTAAATATAACACTATATTTACAATGTATGGAGAGTTTATTTAACTATCATATAGTATTTCATTTTATTAAACCACAGCTTACTTTCATTTGCCTACTGAGGGGCAATTAAGTTCTTCCCACTTCTGCACTAGCAGATGGACTATCTGTGTACGTGTAAGATCTTTGTCTAGTATGGACAATTCCAAGCGGAATTACTGGTGTGTGTTCCTCACCAGGTATTGCCTACTGGCTCCCCGAAGGGCATGAGCAGATTAATACCATTATGCAAAATGTAAAAGTGAATTTTGTGTTACTTGTGGATATACTGAAATACAGTAGAAAGGTGTTGAGAAGGGTTACGCAGTGACATCATCATGTCTTCCCCTCTGGGGAAGAGAGAGGGAAATGGCTTAGAGAATATCAACTATAGCTGAGGGATGGCTGTGTGGGTTTCTAGTAAATTTTTTTTTCTACTTTTCTGGATGAAAGTTTGAAATTGTTCAAAATTAATCCTGCTGAAATTAGAAGCCTCAGGCCAGGTGCCGTGGTTCACACCTGTAATCTCAAGACTCTGGGATGCCATGGCAGGTGGATTGCTTAAGCTCAGGAGTTTAAAACCAGTCTAAGCAAGAGTGAGACCCTGATCTCTACTAAAAATAGAGAAACAAGAGGGCAGCGCCTGTGCCTCAAAGGAGTAGGGCGCGGGCCCCATATACCAGAGGTGGTGGGTTCAAACACAGCCCTGGCCAAAAACTGCAAAAAAAAAAAAGAGAGAGAGAGAGACTAACTAGCCAGGCGTGATGGGGGGCACCTATAGTCCCAGTCATGTGGGAGGCTGAGTCAAGAGGCTCTTTGAGCCCAAGAGTTTGAGTTGCTGTGAGCCATGACACCACAGCACTCCACCCAGGGTGACCAAGTGAGATGCTCTCTCAAAAATACATGAATAGACACATAAATAAATGAAAAAATTGGAAGCCCAGGTCAGGCTGAGAAATGGGGAGGAAGAAATCCTCCAAACTCAGTGTACAGCCTCGTTCCAGGCATGGCCCATATCATCACTTTCCCAGGAGCTAAGGATGTCTGGATGGGAAAATGCATGAGAGCAGTACGTGGGAACAGCCACACCAAGGACCCCTGGGGAGACACTGAGGCTTCCGCAGGCCTCACATTTGTCCAACACCACAGACAAAGCAACAAAGCGTACCACCTCACCCTGGCCCCTCCCCTCCTCACAGACCTGACCTCTGGCCAGAAGCTGAGGGCTGAGCCAGAGACCCAGCCCTGGAGAATGAGTGAGCTCGGAGCTCTAAAGGGCACACTCTCACGTGTCCTCAGGTCTGAGAACCGAAGCCCTGAGCCAGAGCCATCCTTAAGCTCCACGAGAGTCCGAATAATCCCCAAAGCCAGCAAGAAGAAAATTGTCTAATAAAACTTGCCATTGATTTCAGTCGGATCCTTCTACATCCTGTGAGGCCAGATTGCTTTTAGCGTGATTAATCTCCCTGCCTTCCGCAGACCTGTCTGCGCTCTCTCTTCGCTCTCCAGCACACGTGCACACCCAGCCATGCTCAGCCTCGCCCTTCCGGCCTGCACACTTGGCCCTCCCTCCGGCAGGGAAGCGGGCACACGCAGAGACGCGAGATTTCTGCCTCAGTGCTTCTCACGCTCCTTAAACACAGGGTCAAGTGTTTCTCTTGTCGGGAAAACTCAGGTCTATTTCCCTTTATAATGTGTTTTTCACACTTATCTCAAACCTGGCTGAGCTTTGCTTCATGACCAAAATTTTCCTTTGCAAACACCCCGAGTTCCCATCACCCAGTGCTGGGCCCCACATCAATCACACCCAGTGACAGGTGGGTAGCCCTGTGAACCAAGTCAGACCGCTCAGCAGGTCGTTCAGCATGGCCAGGGGTTCCTGGGGTTCACAAGAGGGGAAGACAACTGGGTGAGCGTGGAGCTGGAGCCAGAGCCACCAGGGAGCTTCTGGAACTTAGAGGAACCAGCATGGCCCCCTCCTTTGTTCAGAGAACGCCTGGAGCCAGAGAGGAGGGGGGTCCCCAGCATGGGGCAGACTCCTAGACAACTCAGCAGAAAAAATGTCCCAGAGGACGCATTCCCAGCAGCTGCAAGCAGCCTGGTCTGGTGGTTTTGGACTGGGGGTTAGTGTGCAGATCCATAGGAGCGCTCTCACAGGCCCCTGGCCTAGCGCAGACCTCGGCTGCTCCGTCTGGGAAATCCGCTGGTCGGTGAGGTTGAGTTCACGCCTCGGGCTCCTGCCATTGTTCCTCCCACCTTCTCCTTCCCTCGAGGCTCTGTCTACTCTTACAAATCTTAGTCTCCCTGTTGCCAAAACCTACAGAAAGAAGGCCGACCTACAGAAAGAAGGCCGAGCTCAGCCCGTAGGAAAGAACTTTCAAGGAGGCAAAGCTGTCCAGAGAGGACGTGGGAGCCCTGAAAACAAAGACCACCGACCAGGAGAAGGGGGCGGCCCCAGGCCTGGGGTTGCTCGGCCAGGGGCTCCGCAGATCTCTCGGCCCTTTGGGAGATGTGTGATTTCGAGCTGCCTCCCCGCCTCACCTGCCTTCCAGAAGGCAGCAGTCCCCCTCTCAGAGCGCCTGCAGCCACAGCAGGGCCTGCTGCCCACAGAGGCCTCCCCTCAGGAAACATGGAGAGGGATTCTCTGACCTGAAAGCACAATCTTGGTCTCACATTCTCAGCCCCCGCACAGCCCCAGCACCACGTGAAGCACATGGCGACCACCTAAAATATTGTTTTGATTGACTGGAGAGCTTGGGAAAGATGATGTGCGCAAACAGATGGGCCTAAGATGTTTACTTTGTCTAGAGACAGATGGGCTGGAGTGGGGCTGTGTCAAGGCGCTCTCCCACGGCCACAGCTCAGGTCCGAAGTGGTGACACACCAGGGCACTGTCTCTGGGGTCCTGGGGAGCATCTTTAGGTCTGTGTAGCAAAGCAGCTAAGAGCAGGAACCGTGGGGCTGCCGTGGTTCACCTCTTACTGAGTGAGTGACTTTGAGTCATGGGTGAGACTCACCTACCTCACTTCTAAGACAGGGATATGAACAGCCTGTGCCTCATACGGTTGTGAAATCAGGTGATTTGTCACCTATAAATCTGTTTAGAATCGTGGCTGGCAAGTTTATCTAACAATAAACATTTACCATGTGCCAGGTACTACTCTAAATTGCTAAAAATACAGCAGTGAAAGGAAAAAAACAAACAAAAAACGCATGTCCTCATGGAGCTAACAATCTAGGCATCTTAAACAAATAAGAGGAGTCCTCATTGTTATTTTATTTTTATTGTTTCTATCGTATCATCCTTTGTCTCTCTTACTGGCCGCTATCTCCAGGCCTGGCAAAGTTCCAGGCACAGGGTAACAGCTTTTGAATAGACAATGAATAGATGGGTCTGTAATTGTAACATTGCCATATTCTTGGCCATCTCAAAATTATATTAGGTACCATGGATGTGCCCTGGCCTGGGCATTTGAATTAATCCTCACAAGAAAACTACAGACAGGAACATTATTATCCCCATTGTGCAAATAAGGAAATTGAGACACAAGTTGGAGACTTTGCCAGATTCAGGTTCCCCAGGCCATCATGCCCCTTAGTAGAACAAAATAGGCCAGATTTTTAAAATGCACGATGGGCAATCTCTCCGTGACTAGGAGAAAGTCAGCTGCCACTTGCACAACTGTAGCCCCTCCTAACTCACTTGCCTGCCCGTGGTTGCATCCCATGCTTCTCCCCAACCCACATGCACAGAGCAGCCAGTTGATCACCCCAGTGGCAGGTCTGAGCTAGTCGCCTGGTCACTTTCCTGCTTAAACACCAGTCACGCCCATCCCACCCCTACCTCTGTAAGTCCCTGATGGCTTTAAGATATTCGTCAGGCTCGGCGCCTGTGGCTCAATCAGCTAAGGCGTCAGCCACGTACACCTAAGGTGGCGAGTTCGAATCCCCAGCCCAGGCCCACCAAACAACAATGATGGCTGCAACCAAAAAATGGCCGGGCGTTGTGGCGGG
>CAUYQV010031740.1:0-11817 GCA_963574575.1 Galagoides demidoff | reverse complement strand
TTGTGTTTGTCTATTTCTTTGACTGTCTTCTCCACTGAATTGTGAGCCACATGTGAGCAACTAGGGAACATATATCATATTTTGTATTTGCTCTCTCCAAGGCTAGTAGAACTAACTAAATAGTAGGTGCACAATAAGTGGGGTAACCACAAGAATAAACACAAGAATAAAAAGATAATCTCTATATGTTTAAACAAAATACCATCTTCTTCTTCCTAGGCTGACCTCTATTCCTTTGTTCATTTTTAGCTGGAAAAAGAATAGCCGAAGAGTTGGGAGTTAGGGAACATACATTAATACTTGGATCCTTTTAAGCCAAGTGGGAATGGATAAGGGTGATTTGAAGTCACATTTGATTGAAAGTAGGAAAGACATTGAGACAAGTAGAAAATAAATTAGGGCAGAAGTTCAGAACTGGAAAATAGCCAGGCACTGCGGTGGGTGCCTGTAGTCCCACCTACTTGGGAGGCTGAGGCAAGAGAATCGCTTAAGCCCAAGAGTTTGAGGTTGCTGTGAGCTGTGATGCCACAGCACTGAGGGTGCCAGTGAGACTCTGTCTCAAAAAAAAAAAAAAAAGTTCAGAACTGGAATGAGAATCCCTCAGTTTCTCCTGTCCTAAATCAAAATTTGTCATAGCCAAAAGCAGTGTGTTGTTAGCAGACCTGGAGTCACAGTACTAGGGCTAGAATCCAGTTCCACTTAGTACCTCGTTGGAGGTTGAGAAGGTAGGTCTCTTATGACTGCTATTTAAAGCCAGTTTCTTCTTCTGAGTTGGAGGAATAGCAAAGAATAACTCACAGAATGGTTGTGAATATCAAAAGTCATCAGGCTTGTGTACAAGATTTGCTATGACCCCCAGGGCAAATGTGAACCACGTAGCTTTATCCTATGCGGGAGAAACGTAATAATGTTTGGTGCGTAGTTAAATGAATGAATGAATGAATGAATGAACCCGGCTTGCTGGTCACTTTATTTTAATTCAAAGACAGGAGCAATCTCATCTATCTTATTATTTTTTTTAAATTTCAAAATAGGGGATACAAACGTTTTTGATTAGATGGATCGCTTTTGCAATGTTTGAGTCACAGCCATCTATCTTATTTTAATCAAAGGCTAAATGCAGGAATGACCTCATCTTTTGGGTTCATATGAAATATAACCAGCATATACGACACCACCATTACGAAGAGCTGTCTTTCCCATTAAATTGCTGGTCTTAGACTTTCTTTGTATGGGACAAAACCTTTTATGCCACCATTTCAGATTTGGCTTGAAATGTACCATGCCTGACAAAGGCAACTTGGAGACTTTGATAAATCTCATCAAGGTGTCCATGATGAATTTCTTTTTTTTAAAGCATGTTTTAATAGGAACTAAGGGGAAAATGAGTTGGTTTTGCTTTGCCCTTTTTTGTTTTAAGTGTTGAGCAGTAAAGCAGTATACTTTGCGATCTACACTGCTGAAGAGGTGAATAATTGTATAAACCGGAGGCTGGTCACGTACCACTCTGGTAGGCAATAAAGGGGTCCTCTTCTATTTTCTCCATCTTCCTGCCCTTGAGATTTTGGATCTCCTGCTTAATGTGACATGGCAGGTAGCTATTACACAATATTGATTTGAAGTTTAAAAATAAAAAGTACAGACAATATAAGCCTTACATCATTTACAAATCAAAGCTGGCTGGGAAGAACCCGGAGGCAACCACGAGGAATTTTATTAATTTCTCCTCAGATATCAAATGCCTACTAGTCTGCTCTCGTTATAATTAAAATCGTCATCACAAACACCATAATGAAAAAAACCCACATGAAGAATCGGTCGATGACTTTTGCGACCTTCTTCCACTCGCTGCCCTTGGAATGGGTGGCCTTGTGGTCCTTGAGGCACTTGGCGATGTACTCGATGTTCCTGGTCAGCGCCTTGTACCGCGCACAGTCGGCCTCCGCGTCCCGCGCGTTCTCACCCTGGCATCCCAGTTCATTCTTAAAGAGTTTGTTCAGTTCCTTCTTTTTGGAAAGGTCTTTGTTCCTGGCTGTTTTCAGGTCAGACTCTGGGAGCTGGCTGTACACCTTGGTGAGGCGGTCCCGCTCTCTGTGGTGCCGCGGGCTGAGGCAGCTCTCGCCCACGTCCCGTACAAACAAGATCCTGGCCATGTATTTCAGGATGACCACCCTGGCCCAGTGTGGCACTGGCCGGGCCTCGGCCCCACAGAAGTGGATGTTCATCACCATGATGGTCAAGGCAGTGGACGCTGTGATCAAGGCCATGGTGGCTATGTAATATTTACCTGGAATTGAGACAACCATGAAGTTAGCTTTAAAATTATCCTCACACAGCCATGTGTCGCTTAGTGACGGGGATCTGCTCTGAGAGGGGATTTTGTTGGTGTGTGAACATCACAGGGTGACTTGTACAAACCTCAATGGTCTAGCCTACCACACGCCCAGGCTGAGTGGAGCAGCCTGCCCTCGGCTACACACCGGTGCCGCTATCCTGACCACTGCAGGCAACTGCGACTGCACATCTCAACGTGGAAAGAGTGCAGTAAAAACACGACACGCTCATGCTATGGGACCACCGTAGGATATGCAATCTGTCATTGACCCAGAGCGTTATGCAGCACATGACTGGGCTTGGCTTAAAAAGAAAAGAAGCGAATATCATTTCTAAGGAAGTGGTCTACCCTGAGTGGTTGCCATGGCGATTTTTGAATCAGACTTCCTTGGTTCAAATCCCAGCTTTATCACTCACTAGACACGTGGCCCAGAGCAAGATATATAATCCCGTTTGGCCTCAGCTTCCTTCTCTATAAAGTAGGTACAATAATATCATCTAAATACTGAGGGTTGGGCAGGGGCCGGAGATTGTCTTAGCCCAAGGTGGGATTATGGGATTGATCAGAACCTTTAAAAGCTCCATACTTCTGTTTAGAAGGGGGATGCTAGTATTTTTTTTTTTTTGAGACAAAAGTCTGTGGGCCTATCCATTTGCTAGCAAATTAGTCAACTTCTCTTTCCTTCTTTGTGTATGAGGTCTGACAATTAAGTTTGCAAACTTGCCGCCCTATGCTTATGAAGGCAGTATCGTACAAACAACTTGGGGTTTCATAACCTTTTTTTTTTGAGACAGAGCCTCAAGCTATTCCCCTGGGTAGAGTGCTATGGCATCACAGCTCACAGCAACCTCCAACTACTGGGCTCAAGTGAGTCTCCTGCCTCTGCCTCCCAAGTAGCTGGGACCACAGGTGGCCGCCACAACGCCTGGCTATTTTTTGGTTGCAGCCATCATTGTTGTTTGGCGGGCCTGGGCAGGATTCAAACCCACCACCTTCGGTGTATGTGGCTGGCACCTTAGCCACTTGAGCTACAGGTGCTGAGCCAGGTTTCATAACCTTGGTATGTCAGTGCCTCTCAGCTGTGTTCTTGTCAACGTGTGGCAATGTCTTGCTGAGTGGTGTTCACTATTGTTTTTGTGTGCCATACAAGGACAACTCTGATGATCATTCCAGAAAAAGAGTTCCAAAATTGCTTTGAAGGGTGGACTAGGCACTGGTGTTGGTGCACAGCTTCCCAAGGGCAGGACTTCAAAGGTGGCCACAGTGATATTCAGCCATGAGGTATGTAGCACTTTCCTGAGGGCGAGTTCACGAACTTAATTGACAGACCTTTATACGCGAGGTTCTGAGCTAGGCAATGACACAGAAGGTAGTGATTGCACAAATTTTGCAGATGCTAAACAAGAGACTAAGAGGTTAAGTAATCTGCTTACTGTTGATTAGGGAGTGAGTGGTGAAGTTAGCATTCAAATGCAGGGTTTTTTGACTTGAAAATCAGGTCTTTAACCTCTAGGTCAGTGGTTTTCAGACTTGAATAAAAAGTGTGTCAGAATCACCTAGAAGACTTGTTAAAACAGATGGGCAGGCCTCACTCCAGAGATTCTAGGTCAGTAGGTATAAGGTGGGCCCTGAGAATTTGCTCTTCTAAAAGTCCCCAGATGATGCTGATGCCGTGGGTCCTGGGACCACCACTTTGAGAACCATTGTTCTAAATCAGTGGTTCTCAACCTTCCTAATGTCTCCTAATGCCGCGACCCTTTAATATAGTTCCTCATGTTGTAGTGACCCCCAATCATAAAATTATTGCGTTGCTACTTCATAACCGTAGTAATTTTGCTACTGTTATGAATCATAATGTAAATATCTGATATGCAGGATGTATTTTCATTGTTTCAAAGGGGTCCCCACCCACAGATTGAGAACCACTGCTCTAAATCATAACGCCTCTCATTGTTCTTTTGTGTAAACCCAGAGACCATAAAGCCAGTTATGAGTCCAACAGACACATCTATATTCAGTGATGCCTACTGCAGACACCAAAGGAATTCTGTGACAGCCTGTGTTGTGTCTGAAGTTGGCCGTGACAACTTTGAAGATACACAACATGAAAGGTGACCCCAGTTGCTATGACACTGGCTTGAAGGGTTAGATGCTATAACTCACCTATGAGAGGGACATTTTCTGAGGCTGGCATGATCTCTGCCACCATTAGCTGAAAGACAGTCATGGCCAACAGGATGGTCACTCCCAGGGAGACCTTTTCCCCAGAGGCTGCTGGGAGATAAAAACTCAAGGGAGCCAGAAAAGATATGAGGACACACGGGATAAGGAGGTTGACAATGTAGAACGAGGACCTCCTCTTCAGAAGGAGTGTAAACGTCACGTCCGGGTACGGCTCCGAGCAGCAGCCGTAGGAGATGACATTCTTAACAGCAGGCATGCCGTGGACCTCCCACTCCACATCCTCTATGAAGTCGGAGAGATCGCCGCTGTCCAGGGCGTTGAATATATCCACCTGATTGCCATTGTAGGTCCAGGAGCCAAAGGTCAGATTGCACTGCTGGTTGTCAAAGGGGAAGTAGGTGACATCCACCACGCAGGAACTTTTGGTGATGGCTGGTGCATCCCAGGTGATGAGCCCATCATATCGCAGGACCACATTGGTGTTCACAGGCTCTGAGGATTCATCGTCAGCCCTGGAGGTCAGATGAGGAAAATGAGAGCCGCTTGCCAGGGGCCCTCGCCACCTTCCTTACCCTAGACAGCTCACTGCCCTGGGCCCATCACATTAGTTCTTTGGCAATGGATTGCCACTTTTCCTGTCACCCTGGATTGAAAATCTGGACTGAACTCTAATTCACCCTTCTCCATCTCCTGTGATTAGGCAGGACCAAGTCCTCTCGGGGTCTTCTTTTAAAGCATCTCTGCCCTATGTCCCTCCTGTCCATTCCCAATGCCACTTTTTGGGTCCAGGTATGATGAATTAAACATCCAATCAAAAAGTAAGCCTGCCAAGGCCAAAATCTGCTGACCTGACTTTGCTTGCTGTAGGTGGTAGAATATGAAAAATAGCTTTTGGTTGCTATTGTAAGAAGCACATGTGTTTATTTGGAACATTTGGAAAACATAGACAAAAAGGATCATTCACTCATCATCTTGGAGATAATCTCTTATTCTGGATATATATGTTTTTTGATTTATCAACATTTATGCCTAACATTTTTGGGTGTAGAATTTCTATTTTTCTCTAGGGAATTACTCTTTCTCCATCACTATTTCAAGGCAAAGGATCAGTCAGTCAAGGTTTCCCAGCCTCATCTGGCTGGGGCTGGCTTGGGTGACCCAGAGTAGATGCAATTAATTTATGTGCCCTGGGTTTAGATCTTAAGCAGAGCAACCCAAAGACCAAAAATAGTCACCCTGGTGATGGCTCCCTGTGAAATAAAATAGCTCAATGGTCCCTGCTGTCTCAAACACCAAGCAGTCTCAGTTTGGTCCTTTCCAAGGACGAGGCATTTTTTCCCCCTTTAATTCAATGAGATCTACCATATCTTCTAACAATTTCATGTGTTCACAGGTGCCCAAGTGGTTTCTGAAGCCTATAACCAAAGAACATCAACTGATACATTTCTGCTAACATTGGGATGCATATGTTTTCCACTTTTCCTAACAATTTCCCTTGTAAAATATATTTTGGCTAAGTGTAACATGGCATCCTGAATTCAATCCCAGAACAGAGAAAGTACACTAGTAGAAACACTGGTGACATCTGAATAAGGTGTGTAGTTTAATTAATGCTATTGTTTCCATTTTGATAAATCTATTACAGTAATGTAAGATATAACATTGGGAAAAGTGAGTGAAGGTTATGAGAACTCTGTACTGTCTTTGGAACTTTTCTGTAAAACTAAAATTATCCCCAAATTTAAAAGTCGATTTACAAAAAGAAAACGAAGGATAAAGAAAAAAGAAAAAAATGGATAAAACAAAATTTAAAAAATATGTGTGGTCATCTGTTTATGCTCTTCTACAACATTCTTTTCATGGCTAAAGTGAATTCCATTATATTCTACTACATAGATCGTAGATATACCATAGTTGTTTAACCAATCTATTAATGTTTGACATTACGGTTGGTTCCAGTTTTTATATTTACTCATATAAGCAATGTTGCAGGAAACATTTGTGTAGTTGAATCTTTGTGACTACCCACTGACTCTTTCTTTAGGTTAATTGCTGGAAGAGCATGTGCTGGATTAGAACATACTTTAAGGTTGCTTTTTTCTTTTTCTTTTTCCTGCTCATTAAAAATTACAGACCATGGTGTTAACTGCAATGGTCTGAGTCCATTCCATACCCAGAGGGGTCTTTTTTTCTTTTCCCAGATTAATATGAGGGTACAAACGATTGGGTTACAATGTCTGTGCTTGTTAGGTAAGGTCCCTGTCATAGGCGTGTCCTGCCCCCAGGAGGTGCCATATACCCTCATATTGTGTCCAGTAGGTGGGGGCACACCAATCCCCCCTCCCCACAACTTGAATTAAACTGAGTTTATCTCTTGTGTGGGCATGTATTAGTTCATCTACTGGCTTTATATTTGTATTGAGTACATTGGATACTTTTACATTCTTGTGATAACTAAACAGAATGTTTTCCATTTCTATCCAAGTTACTACAAAAGATGTAAAGTCTCCATCTTTTTATGGCTGAATAGTATTCCATGGTATATATGTATCACGGTTTATTAATCCATGTATAGATTGATGGGCACTTGGGTTGTTTCCATATCTTGGTGATTGTAAATTTAGCTTCAATATATAATCTAGTGCAAATGTCCTTATTGATAAAGTGATTTTTTTCCTTCACCCAAAGGGATCTTTAATGTGAATCTTTGTGAAGAGCAAAATGAATTTTTTGAAAATGCCTGAACCTACCCCCCGAATGATGAGAAATATATATATATATAGTTATATGAAAAGTGAGACCACCACTCACCCCTCCCACTTCTTTGTTGTGAGAGGACAGACTTAGGGATCAGAGAGCAGGAAATCGATGGCTCACTCAGATTAGAGAATTTGAGGAGAGTTAATGAAACGACTATTCAGAAAGGAATGGATGAGCTGCAGGGAACCATTCTGCATCCAGTAACAGCAGAGCCATTACCATCCCTCAGTCTGAAGACGGGAAGAGAAGGTGCCGTTACCAGAACTTGGAAAGAAAGAGTTGCATGAAAAGGGTCACTGTGACAGGAGGCAGCTAGGGAAAAACACACCGTAAACTCCCTTTTCTCCCTGAAATTGCCCACTGGTGCTTCCCATTGGCCAAACCCAACCCCAGGCCATACTGCAAGGGAACCCACTGACCAAAAACATCACCCCAGCTACTCAGGAGCCATGTACAAAAATTGCATTTAGGGCAGCGCCTGTGGCTCAAAGGAGCAGGGCGCTGGCCCCACATACTGGAGGTGATGGGTTCAAACCAAGCCCCAACCAAAAACTGAAAAAAAAAATTGCATTTAATCACTTCACGACCACTATACAGAGGGTGCCAAAAAAATGTACATGCACTTTAAGAAAGGAAAAAAAAAACTGAGTTAAAATTGTAACACTCACATTTGATTTTTATAATTATAAGAGGTGCTCAAAGTGACTTGTATTCATCTTTTGTTATCATTATATATTGAGTATTGTGGGGTGCAGTGGCTCACACCTGTAATTCCAGCTCTCTGGGAGGCTGAGGTGGGTGGATTGCTTGAGCTCAGGAGTTCCAGACCAGCCTGATCAAGACTGAGACTCTGTCTCTAGAAATAGTTGGGCATTGTGGTGGTAGCCTGTAGTCAGCTACTCAGAAGGCTGAGGCAATAGGATTGCTTGAGTTCAAGGTTCAAGTTTGCTGTGAGCTATATGACATCACAGCACTCTACCCAGGGCAACATAGTGAGACTCTGTGACAAAAAAGAAAAAAAAGAAAAAATGGGGCGGTGCCTGTGGCTCAAAATAGTAGGGCACTGGCCCCATATGCTAGAGGTGGCAGGTTCAAACTCAGCCCCGGCCAAAAACAGCAAAAAAAAAAAAGAAGGAAATCGCCAAATTTTTGGAACAAAATGATAGAAGACACAAATTACCAAAACCTGTGGGATACTGCAAAGGCAGTTCTAAGAGGGAAACTTATAGCATTGGAAACCTTCATCAAGAAAACAGAAAGAGAGGAAGCCAACAACTTAATGGATCATCTCAGGCAACTGGAAAAAGAAGATCATTACAACCCCAAACCAAGCATAAGAAAAGAAAGAACCAAAATTAGGGCAGAATTAAATGAAGTTGAAAACAAAAGAATCATTTAGAAGATCAATGAAACAAAAAGTTAGTTTTTTGAAAAGATTAACAGAATTGATAAACCTTTGGCCAACCTAACCAGAAATAGAAAAGTAAAATCTCTAAGATTGTCTATCAGAAATGATAGAGGAGAAATAACAACAGACACTTCAGAAATTCAAAAAATCCTCAATGATTACTATAAAAATCTCTATTCCCAGAAATATGAAAATCTGAAGGAAATGGACCAATAACTGGAAGCACACCACCTTCCTAGACTCAACCAGAAAGAATTAGAAATCTTGACTAGATCTATATCAACCACTGAAATAGCATCAACAATAGGAAATCTTCCAAAAAAGAAAAGTCCAGGACCAGATGGCTTCACATCTGAATTCTATCAAACCTTTCAAGAGCAACTGGTACCTATATTATACAACATTTTCCAAAGCATAGAAAAAGAAGAAATACTTCCCAACACATTCTATGAAGCAGAATATCACCCTGATCCTCAAACCAGTAAAGGATCCAACAAAGAAACAAAATTATAGACCAATATTGTTAATAAATGTCGCAAAAATATTCAATAAGATCTTAGCAAACAGAATTCAACAACGCATCAAAAAAAATTATACACCATGATCAAATTGGTTTTATTCCAGGGTTATAGGGTTAGTTCAATATAGGCAAATCTATAAATATAATACATCAAATCAGTAAAATAAAAAAGACCATATGATTTTCTTAATTAACACAGAAAAAGCCTTTGATAATATCCAGCATCCTTTCATGATTAGAATTCTTAAGAAAATAGGCATAGAAGGGACATTTCTTAAACTGATAGAGGCCATCTACAGCAAACCCACAGCCAATATCATATTGAATGGTGTAAAATTGAAAACATTTCCACTCAGATCAGGAACCAGGCAAGGATGCCCACTGTCTCCACTGCTATTCAACATAGTAATGGAAGTCTCAGCCATTGCAATCAGGCAAGAGAAGGTAATCAAGGGTATCCAAATAGGGTCAGAGAAGATCAAAATCTCACTCTTTGTTGATGATATGATCCTATACCTGGAAAATAACAGGGACTCAACTTCAAAACTCTTAGAAGTGATCAAGGAATACAGCAGCATCTCAGGATACAAAATCAATACTTATAAGTCAGTAGCTTTTATATACGCCAACAATAGTCAAGCTGAAAAAACAATCAAGGACTCTATTCCTTTTGCAATAGTGCCAAAGAAGATGAAATGTCTGGGAATTTACCTAACAAAGGACGTGAAAGATTTCTATAAGGAGAACTATGAAACTCTGAGAAAAGAAATACCTGAAGATGTTAACAAATGGAAAAACATACCATGTTCATGGCTGGGGAGAATCAACATTGCTAAAATGTCCATACTACCCAAAGCAATCTACAGATTTAGTGCAATCCCTATTAAAGTACCATTGTCATACTTTAAAGAACTTGAAATCATAGTACTTTGTTTTATATGGAATCAGAAAAAACCTTGAATAGCAAACACATTACTCAGAAATAAGAACCAATGAGGAGGTATCGCATTACCAGACTTCAGGCTATACTATAAATCTATAGTGATCAAAACAGCATGGTGCTGGCACAAAACAGAGTGGTAGATTTATGGAACAGAATAGAGAGCCAAGAGATGAACCCAGCTACTTATTGTCATTTAATCGTCGACAAGCCTATCAGAAATATTCAGTGGGGGAAAGACTCCCTATTTAACAAATGATGCTGGGTGAACTGGCTGGAGACCTGTAGAAGACTGAAACTGGACCCCCACCTTTCACCATTAACAAAAATTGATTCTCACTGGATAAAAGATTTAAACTTAAGACATGAAACTATAAAAATACTAGAAGAGTGCAGGAAAAACACTTGAAGAAATCGACCTGAGAGACTATTTTATGAGGAGGACCCCCAGGCAATTGAAGCAACACCAAAAATCCATTACTGGGATCTGATCAAACTAAAAAGCTTTTGCACAGCCAATAGCACAGTAAGTAAAGCAGACGGACAACCTTCAGAATGGGAGAAGATTTTTGCAGGTTATGCTTCCGACAAAGATCTGATAACTAGAATCTACGGAGAAATCAAACTAATCAATAAGAAAAGAATAAATAGCCCCATTTCTATGTGAGCAGGAGACTTGAACAGAAACTTCTCTGATGAAGACAGGCGCATGGCCTACAAACACATGAAAAAATGCTCATCATCCTTAATCATCAGAGAAATGCAAATCAAAACCACTTTGAGATACCATCTAACTCCAGTAAGATTAGCCCACATTACAAAATCCCAAAACTACAGATGTTGGCATGGATGCAGAGAGAAGGGAACACTTCTACACTGCTGGTGGGAATGCAAACTAATACAGCCTTTTTGGAAAGAAGTTTGGAGAACACTCAAGGAACTAAAAGTAAACCTACCATTTGGTCCTGCAATTCCTCTACTAGGTATATACCCAGATGATCAAAAATTATTTTACAACAAAGACATTTGCACCAGAATGTTTTTTGCAGCCCAATGCAAGAGACGCGCGCGGGGAGGGGCGGGGGGATGTGGGCGGAGGGCGGGTATGTGGGGGGACCTCCCCTAATGTGCATGATGCCATGGTACATTTCAAAACTATTAAGAAATAATATTCAGTATTAAGAAATGCATTCAACTTTGATATGAAGACAGTTAATGACAATTAATGACATGGTGGGGCATGGGGGAAGGGGAGACCAGACAGAGAAGGAGGGAGGGGATGTGGGCAAGGAAAAAAAAAAAAGAAAGAAAATAGTGACTAATTCTCATATAAATTGTATTTAATTTTGGTCAAAGTACATTACTTAAACATTAATTTTTTTTTTTTTTGAGACAGAGCCTCAAGCTATCCTCCTGGGTAGAGTGCCATGGCATCACAACTCATAGCAACCTCCAACTCCTGGGCTCAAGCGAGTCTCCTGCCTCTGCCTCCCAAGTAGCTGGGACCACAGGCGCCTGTCACAACACCCGGCCATTTTTTTGGTTGCAGCCATCATTGTTGTTTGGCGGGGCCAGGCTGGGGATTTGAACCCGCCACCTTAGGTGTATGTGGCTGGCGCCTTAGCCGATTGAGCCACAGGCGCCGAGCCTAAACATTAATTTTTAATTCA